>CAUJRU010002350.1:0-81486 GCA_963277665.1 Viscum album | reverse complement strand
AGGCATCAAGACAGTGTTGAAGTCACCAACAAGCTGATCCATACTTAGTTATATAGCTTTAAGATCCACCCACATATCCCTCCTACTCAAATAAGAAGTGGAGGCATAGACAAAAGAGACAGAGATATTCTGTCCAGCATTGTTACAACTTATCAGAATACTCTAGGGTTCGCTAAGAAATGAGTTAATTTGAATGCTATCATGTCTCAGGACCCACAAGTGATCCATGCTCAAGCTATTCTGATTGCTGGATATCATATTAAATCCAAGAGAACTCCATTTTAAGCCTTTCTAGTTTTCAAAGATAAGTTTTGGCTCTCCAATACCAACAAGCATCGGTTTATAGGTCATGATATAATGTCGAAGGGCCTAGAATGTACGAGGATTTCCTAGCCCTTTACAATTCCAATATAATATCCTCATTAAAGGTGGGCCCTTCCCCTTTTCTAGGGGCCCTCTATTTTCCCAGTAGCACTTTGCACTTTAACTTTCTTAACATTACCTTTCTTCCCTCCTTTAGAGGAATATTTGGAGTCCTTGTACGGTTTTTCAGCCTCACTGCTCTCTTTATATCTGCTAGCATCACTCACATCAGCCTGCCCTTTCGGGGTAGCATCATCTGCACCAGAAGAAACCTTAGGGTCGGTCATCCTTTCAGCATCAGCCTCCTCTATTTCATCAGACCAGAAATTCCCACTCAAGGGAGTGAACATGTTCTTTCCTTTCATATGGGAGGGGTCAGTGTTTTTCTCCTTTTTCTTCCTAGACACTTTGGAAGGAGGAACCTGTTCAAAAACTCCAGCTGGGTCAGATGCAGCTGCATGGACCGCATCCATTATTGATATTGACAAGAATTTCAACCTGTTCAGGCAAAAACCAACCAGCGCCATGAACCATGTAAGTGTATCCTGTACTACACCATGTAGAAAAATACAAACAGCAACACCCCCAGCTGAAACCCATCTTCAAAGGTCCTATAATTCCAAACAGCAACACGAAACTCACAACCTCACCTCCTAAATCCTCCAAAAGAAACCTATAACCCCACTATGAGAATCTCTATAATTCTCTATTGGATAAACCCAGCATCTCCCAACCTCAACCTTAAGAAGCATCCAAAGTAGGGCGGATGTTGTCCAAGGGGGTCCAGCAGGGGGGCAGCTGTTCTGGGGGGTCCAGCAGGGGGGGGGGGGTAGCTGTTCAGGGTGGTCCAGTGGGGGGTAGCTGTTCAGGGGGGTCCAGAAGGGGGGGGGGGGGTTCTGTATAGGGGGTGCTATCCAGGGGGGATACTGTCCAGGGGGTCCAGCAGGGGGAAGGGATTCTGTCTGGGGGGGCTACGAGTTTCTGTCCAGGGGGGCTGCTGTCCAGGGGGTCCGGGGGGGGGGGGGCTGCTGTCTAGGGGGGTCCAGTAGTGGGGGGGTGTCCAGGTTCTTGGGGGGGGGGGGTTCCAGGGTCTGTCTAGGAGGGTGGGGGGTGGCTGTCCCGGGGAGTGGAGGTCTAGGTTGTCTAGGGGGATGTGTCCAGGGTATGGGGGGAGTCTAGGGTCTGGGTGGGGGGTGTCCAGGGTCTGGGTGGGGGGGGGGGGGTGTCCAGGGTCTGTCCGGGGGGTGTCTAGGGTCTGGGGGGGCAAGGGGGTGTCCAGCGGGTGTCCAGGGTCTGGGGGGGGGGTGTCTGGGGTCTGTCTGGTTGGGGGGTGTCTAGTGTCTGTCTAGGAGGGGGGGTTTATGTAGGGTGGGGGTGTCTAGTGTCCAAGAGGGGGGGGGGGTCTGCAAGGGGGGTCTATCATGGGGGGGTGTTATCCGGGTGGGGTTGTCTTGGGGGGGGATGTCAGGGGGGGCTGTCCGTGGGGGGGGGGTCTGTCTAGGGGGTGAGTGGGGTCTGTCCAGGGGAGGGTGGGGTTTATGTAGTATCCTGATTAACACCATAAGCACTCCCACCAAGAAGAAACCTACTATAATCCAATAACAATATCCAATAGCACATGTACTAGAGAAAAACCCAATAAAAATCAGAGTTTTAGCAGTAACCCACTCAACAATAATAGCACCAACACCTATAAGCCAACAACAATGTCCATCCACTAGGAATGTACTCAAATTTACATCCCAATCCACCAGCACCAACCCATGCCACTCCTGCAACACACCCCATCGAAGAGGCATCCTGCACCACACAAAAAAACCAGCCAACAACCCATTTACCAACTCACAGTCAACAATAGCACCCAATCTCTGTTAACAAACCAGTCCACGGAAACAGAACCTCCAACACCTCTAAGCCAACACCAGCCATAAATTTAGCCTCTACACCCATCTATCACCAAACATCCATCTTGATGTTCCTATATAGAATCTCACAGAGCTACTCAAAATATCCCCCAGTATATGTAGCACCAAAAATAATCACCCAATATTTTGGAAATCTCCCAGCAGCCACACCACCTCCTAGAAACTGTGACATCACCCAAAAACCACCTACACCAGCATTAGGACCCAAAAATAGTAAAAAAATGGAATATGGATACTCTACACCAGCATCCATTGTTATAGAGTAATATATCATAAAAAACTAAAACTCCCACCAGGGGGTTCAACAGGGGGTGTGTTGTCCGGCGGGGGGGGGGGGGGGGCTGCTGTCCAGGGGGGTCCAGTAGGGGGGGCTGTCCAGGGGGGTCCAGCAGTGGGGGGGGGGGGTTCTGTTCAGGGGGTTCAACAGGGGGGATGATATCCGGGGGGGCTGCGGTACAGGGGGGCTATCCAGGGGGTCCAGTAGGGGGATTGCTGTCTGGGGGGGCGCTACTATCCAGGGGGGTCCAGCAGTGGGGGGGGGGGGGTGCTGTCCAGGGGGTCCAGCAGGTGGGGGGGGGGGGGGGCTGCGCTATTCTTGTTTATTGAGTTATATTCTTTATGAATATTGTATGATGTTTTTTACCATAATTTTAGGGGATGAGCACTACTATGTTCTACCTTGTGTTATAGGTACTTTTGAGCTGGTTCCAGACTTCTTTGATAGTTTGTCTTATAGGGATACTCATGAAAGTGAAGTTATGTGTTTTTTTATATTTGGATTTGTTTAATTCTTATTATGTAAGTAGATTTTGTGTATAATATAATTTGGAGGGGACTGATAGATGGGGTAGGGGAAACTGGTAGGGAGGAGGTGACTGGAAGGGGGGTGCAAGTGGGGGCTAGCAGGGGCAGGGGGCAGGGGAAATGGGCAGGGTTGGGGGGGGGGGACTGGGGGGTGTCCAGGTTCTGGGGGGGGGGGGGGGTCCAGGGTCTATCCAGGAGGGTTGGGTGGTGGCAGTCCAGGGGAGTGGAGGTCTGGGCTGTCCAAGGGGATCTGTCCTGGGTCTGGGGGGTGTCCAGGGTATGGGGTGGTGTCCAGGTTCTGGGGGGGGTATGGGGTGGTGTTCAGTTTCTGGAGGGGGGGGGGTCAGGGTTTGTCTAGGAGGGTGGGGGTGGCTATCTAGGGGATTGGAGGTCTGGGCTGTCCAGGGGGATATGTCCAGGGTCTGGGGGGTTTCCAGGGGTTGTCCGGGGGGGTCCAATGTCTGTCCGGGGGGGGGGGGGGTGTCCAGTGTCTATCCGGGGGGTGTCCAGGGTCTGTCAGAGGGGCATCTAGGGTCTGTCCGGGGGGTGTCCAGGGTCTGTCAGAGGGGCATCTAGGGTCTGTCCGGGGGTGTCCAGGGTCTGTCCGAGAGGTATGGGGTGGTGTCCAGGGTCTGGGAGGTCCAGGGTTTGTCTAGGAGGGTGGGGGGGTGGCTGTCCAGGGGAGTGGAGGTATGGGCTGTCCGGGGGGCTGTCCAGGGTCTGTCCGGGGGGTCCAGGGTATGTTCGGGGGTGTCCAGGGTCTGTCCGGGGGGTGTCCAGGGTCTGTCTGAGGGGGTGTCCAGGGTGTCCATGGGGATATGTCCAAGGTCTGGGGGGTGTCTAGGGTCTGTCCTGGACACCCCCAAGACAGACCCTGGACACCCCATGGATTTTTTTATGGTTTTTCAGACCCTATAGCCACGGTTTCTAACAGTGTCTATAAGTCTATTGCCACAGTTAAAAACTGTAGCTATAGGTCTAATGCCACGGTTTCTAACCGTGGCAATAGATTTTTTCCCTCCTATAGTATATCCACGGTTTTAAACCATGGCTATAGAGATATTACCATGGTTAAAACCGTGGTTGTATACCTAGATCCACGGTTTGAACCGTGGCTCTAGACCTATAGCCACGGTTCCAAACTGTGGCTATAATTCTAGGCCTATATCCATGCCAAACTTATCCATGGTTCCTCAAACCGTGGCTATTACCTATAGCCACAGTTTGAGGACCTATAGCCACGGTTTAAAACCGTGGCTATAGCCTGAATTTCCAGTAGTGTTCATAGGACCTTTTTTCTATGATCTAAGATCATCACCGGCTACTCCTTATAAAAAATTTCATTATCCAATGGTACCACATATGTATTGAGTACATGTTAGGGGTATGTTATTTAAATTCTCAAGAAGGATACATGGAATACATCATGTAATTGAGACATATTTGGTGGGATTTCTAGTCGATAGGCCAATATTCTAATGTGATCAAGGATCTCAAAAGAGACGATGTTTATTAAACTAAGATTTACCTTCTTCCCAAATCCCATAACTCTATTCCATGGATACATACAGAGGAATACCATTTCTACAACATAAAAATCTAGGTCACATCGATGATTGTCAGCATCGTAATTTTTTCAACACTATATAGCTATGATGTGTTACCGAATAGTCTTAACCTTCTCCACCATTTCATCGACTATTTTAGGTGCAATAAGTCTTTATTCCCCAAATTCATCCCAACATGATGGGGTTTTATAACTCTTTCCATAAAGGGATTCATAGGGAGCCATTTGGATGTTCAAGTGGAAACTATTATTGTAAGAGAACTAGACCATTGGAATATGTTGGTCCCATCCTTCTTTGAAGTCAATTGAGAATTATCTCAGAATTTACTCAAGTGTTTGGATAGTCCACTCAAATTGGACCTCAGTTTAAGGGTGATAAGGCAGAATAAAGTTCAACTTAGTTCTTATAGCATTTTGGAGACTTTTCCAAAACTTATAGGTGAATATTAGATCTCAATCGGACATAATTGATAGTGGTAGTCCGTGAAGCCATACCACTTCTCTGATGTATATCTATTCCAATTGATCTAGTGAGAAATCCTCTTGAATCGTAATGAAGTGTGCAGTATTTGTAAGATGATCCACAACAACCCATAGAACATTGTTTCATGTGAATGTATTCGGAAGTTCGATGAAAAAGTATAATTTTTTTCCCATTTTCATGTTGATATGAGTAATGGTTTCCTCATCCCCTTATACTTCTACCTCTCAGCCTTCACTTGCTGAAAAATAAGGCACTTTAATGTATAACTAGCGATCTCCTTCTTCATGTTATCCCACCAATAGTGCTCTTGGAGATCTTGATACATCTTTTAGTTTCCTGGGTGAATGGAGAATGTAACACTATGTGCATCATCCAATAGGTCCTTCTTTAACTCAGTATTTTATGAAACACATAGTATTGACCCAAATATCACAATTCCTTCTTCATTAACATTGAACTCCAAGTATTTCCCTTTTCTTATAGTTTCCAATTTCTTATAAATTCCAACATTATCTTTTTGATCATCCTTTAACCTTTCAATAAGAGAAAGTTGAGAAATAATTTGTGAAAGGATTGATGATGTTCCTTTCATTATGATTCCCTTGTCCATCCTCTTCAAATATAAGAAGATCGGATCCTTATCAATTCTCACTAATGATAGATTTGTTAGATTCTTTCTACTTAGATCATTCACCACCTTTTTTGTTTTCCTAAGATGGTAGTGGATTGAGAAGTCTTAATCCATGATGAGCTCTAACCATCGTCATTGGCGTATATTCATATCTTTCTATGTGAATATATATTTATGAGTTTTATGATCTGTATATATTTCTTACTTCTCCCAAAAGAGATAACACTGCCAAATTTTCAAAGTGAAGATCACTACTGCCAACTCCAGATCATATGTGGGATATTTTTTCTGATGAAATTTCAACATCATTTAAGCATAGGCTATGAATTTTTTATTTTTCATCAACACACAACCAAATCCCTTCTTCTAAGCATCGTTGAAAATTAAAAAATGTTCCCCACTTGTGGGTAGTGTGAGAACAGAGGTAGTGACAAGCCTAGTTTTAAACTCCATGAATCTTTCTTCATATTCATCATTCCAAGAAAATTTGACTTCCTTTTGAGATAACCTGTTAAGATGGTTTGAAAATTGTGATAAATTTATCACAAATTTGTGATAATATCTAGCTAACCCAAGGAAACTATGTATATACATTATAGATTTTTTCCTTGACTATACTTCAATTTATTTTGGGTTTTAAGGATCTAAATATATCCCATTTATTGTGATGATATTCCCCAAGAATGATACTTCCTTCAACTAGAACTCACACTTGTTGTACTTTTCATAGAGCTTCTCCTTTCGCGAGGTCTTTAGCAAAATGATCATATATTCCTCCTTGGTTTTAAATTATATTAGAATATCATATATAAATACTACCAAAAAATTTCCAAGGTAATCTCTTAAGACTCTATTAATTAAATCTGTGAAGATTACTGGAGAAATAGGGAGTCTGAATGACATCAATATGAACTTTTAGTTCTCATACCTTGTATGAAAAGAATTCATGGGGATATCCTCTTTCTTCACCCTAACATGGTAATATCCCAACCACGGATCCACTTTGGAGAATTATTATGGTCCACCTAGCTAATTGAACTAGTCATCAGTTCATGGAAAAGGATAATTTTCCTTTATTGTGATCTTTTTTATCTCACGATAATCATTGAAAAGGCGCATTGGCCCATCCTTCTTCTTGAAGAAGAGGAATAGTGCACTCCATGGTGAAACACATGGGCATATGAATCCTTTATCCAAATTCTACGATAGTTGTTTCTTAAATTCCTCAAGTTCCAAAAAACCCATCATATACAGAGTCTTGGATATTGGAAATGCCCCATGTATAAGTTCAATGGAAAATTTGATCTCTCATGTAGGAGAAAGACCATGAAATTCCCATGGAAACACATCATCATATTCCCTTACTATAGGAATGTCTTTGAGTATGATCCTTTACTTAGAATGAATCATTTGATCTAGATACACTTTCTCATAGGGAAATAATATCCATGCTTGAGATGATGGTGCTAAAGAAGATTCATCATTCTACTAGCACTTGTATAGAAGCAGGGGTTGATTCTCTATATGGAGAGTGATTTCCTTATTGAGGAAATTTATGTTGGTTCTATATAGGGAAAGGTAATCCATGCTTATAATTTCATTAAATTCCATTAAAGGGAGTATGAAATAGTTCCATGGGAAGTTCAACCCACAAAAATTGATAAGGGAAGAGTTATATGCTTAGGATACAATAATCTCCCCATTTTCTATTTTCACCAATATCTCTACTTATATACTTATAGTGGTATTTGTATAGTTTTAATAAACTTTCATGACATGAAGGAATGTGTAGAACCAGAATAAAAAAGTATTTTTGATATTGTTTAATGAAATATTAGCATACGTATCACCACTTCTCTATTGTGATTCACTTCGGTGGCAGTGATGGAAAAGGCTCTCCCTTATTGACTTAGAGGTTGTTAGTTGCATCCAAAAACCCTTGGATTAGTGTATTGGTTCACAAAGTGACCTGGTTTCTTGTAGTTGAAGTAGTGAACAACATGTTGAGGGTTGACTAGAGCATTCCTTTCCTCTGTCACATTGGTGGGTTTCCCCTATCAGCAATCATTGGATATGTGACATTATCTTCCACAGCTAATGAATTTCCTTGTTCTCATTATGAAATTTATGGGTTACTACTTTCTATACCTTTGAAAAGTGGGATCCTAAAATTTCATAGCACCATTTGATTTATCCATCAGATAGCCAGAATTAAACTCCACTTTTTTCTTCTTATCAACATAACACCCTTGGTATTCTCCTATCCTTATTTTTTACTTTTATGGGAAATCATACAATTTCTTCATAGTTATCAAAGTCATGGATCTCCAAGGCTTTTCATAGACTAGGCTTTATCCCAAAAAAGAAGAGAAAAACCTTGTATTCAGGGGTAATGACAAAACCAGAGGCGTAACATGAAAGTACTGTGAAGTTTTACTCATACACCGCAATAGATTCATCATATTTTTTCTTGAGGAAAAGGAAATACCTTTACATTTTATGACGGATATTGTGAGGAAAATATTTATCGAAAAAAAAATTCTAGAATTTATTCCACTCCATTGTTTCAATCTCATCCTCAAGCTTCATATTATTGGTCAATGTACACCACTGACCAGGTTCTCCCTCAATATGATAAACATCCATAAGAACCTTATCCTTTTTGGAACATTGAAGTATGGATAAGATCTTCTCAATGGAGTTGATCTATTGTTACATTGTTAAGGGATCAGATGGTCCATTGAAAGTATGAGGCCTTTATCTCATGAATCTATCGATTTCGGATTTTTCTCTATTGCCAGGGTTTGGTCACTCCTCTTGATTCAAGTTTCTAGTTAGAACATGAATTATCTTAGATAGTATCATGGAAAATTTTATGTTTCCCTCTACCATCAGATTGGGCATCTCATTGGGGTAGTCATAACATTTCCCTTCACAACAGTTGTTAACATGATTCCTCATATTACCAACCATTATCTAAAATAAAGGGTAAATCAGGGATTATTATTTTATACTATTAAACACATAAAGGGTAATCCAATGACAATAAAGGGATAACTTCTAAATTAAATTTATTTCTTAACTTATGAATTTCTAGACTTTAATCTACGTTATCCATGATCTTTTTCCTAACATATATTATTATGGGAATTTTCTTCCTTAATAATGGTTCATAATGAGCTTATGAATTTACCAAATCATATATTATAGGATAGTAAAACTAGGTAATTTTAATTCCTATAGTTGTGTTTCAAATTACCCAGAGTTAGGCCCAGAACATCTTATCAGAGTTATTACCCATAGGTACATCTATTCCAGAACAACTTCCATTTGTAGTATCCAGACAAGGATGTATTTTCTTGATAAACCCCTTACTCTATACTTACCAAATTTTATTGTTGTTTTCTTATACTTAGCCTTATCCCTATATAATTATCTATATTTATCAAATCCTAAGGCTTTCTTAAGAGATTTATACTCCTAATCCCAAAAAAACTAAAACTCCCTCTGATACCAACTATAATGACCTTTCTCTTTATTTCACATTTAAACATGATTTATTACATAAAATGAAACTTAATACAACTCATAATATCGATAGGTCTAGTGTGTTTTTGAAATTATGTATATTATATAACAACTTAAAACATCTAAAGAAACATCTTTATTGAAAAATTCTTTAACAAGACCAAAATGTTCCTTTGTAATTCACACTGCATGGGATAACTTGAGGACATACATTAAAAGGGGTGAGATATAAAGAAAAGTAAGGGATAAACAAGGAATAACACGAAGAATAATATACATGTTAGATAATAATAATATAAATGTATCATAAAAGGAACAGGGATAATAAGGCATGATATAACATGATAATCATAACGTGGTAAATGTGGAAAATACTTAAAACACTACATTATAAAAACAGGTCAAGGATAAACCTGCCAAGAAATCTTGGTGGGAAAAGTCCCATAAATTAATTAGGTAAAACACCTATCCCAATGTGATGTATCATGATAATAACCATTACCCAATGCTTTGGAGTACTATCAGGGCTCACCATTCGTAATCATTTCATTCTCATGATTATGTGTGCCACATAGATCATATAACATGGATTCATTCATCCTCATAATTTATTACATTATCAAGGGGTGTGAAATATATACATATAATTCCCCATAAAAATAATTATATGTTCATAAATTTGAATACCCCTGATAGAAAAATTGGTATAATATCGACTACATAATTATTTTAGTATGGAAAATCGTTGTGCAATTTTGTCAACATAACTACATCGTATAGAAATTTATAAAATGGGTTGATGAGAGAAAAAAGGGTATATAAAAAATTATACATGAAATGGAAATTAATATGTACATGGTAATTCATTCCCAAACATAAGTAATTTGAAATAAAAGGCGTAACATAATAATAAAACTTGAAGAAAGAGGTGAAAGGAATGAACCCTTACAAAATTTCAGCATGGTAACAGGTGTGCATAAAGGTTCGTAGGAGGGATAAATGAAATTTAAAGGGGATATCATAATTTATAAATAAAATTTAAATAAATTGTGATATCAAATAGCATATCCCTACATAAGAAAATGGAAATTATAAGATGTAACATTAAAGGAGTGCTTGATAAAAGATGAGAGTGGAAGCTCCCCTACTTGAATGTATGAATCCAATAGCTTGGGAGGAGATTCTTGAGATATTTGAGGAGACTTGGGAAGACTATAGGTAGTGTAGGTCAGAGTGTGAACATTCCCTAAGAAGTTTGAGTGAATAGAAATGGGGTATTGGGTGGGTTTATATAGGAAAGTATGGGGATTTCTTTATTATTTTAGTTTTGGACTCTACATAATAAAATATTCAAAACCAAAAACCAGCCCATAGTTTTTCCCATGGTTTCTACCAAATGGCAGTGGTATGAATTATTTTATAAGTCCATAGACCTAAATTATTAAAATATTACCATTGGTGATGTGGGGGTGAATCACACTCTTAATGAAATTATTTTAAAATCATAAAATATATTATAAGTCTTGGAAGATTCATAATGGATTTAAAAAATAAATCAAATAAACTTAAAACCACATTATTTTAAAATGGAAACATATATTATGACGTGGATCTCATTTATATTACTTATTACATAATTTTTGGGTCATTATGATATCATAAGACACAAATTATTTTTATACAGTATTTAATTTTTACCTAAAAATTCAACTGTCTCCGAAAATTATGAAAAATTCACCTTTGGAAAATTTTTACTTATTTAATAAAAAATAATACTCATTTTATCTAAATTGTTTTATAAATATGTTAATTTTAACTTCTAAAAAAATAACATTTGTTGAAAATGATGGGTTTTTGACAATAAAAGTTTTTGAGCCCTTATAAAAAATGACATTTTTGTTCATAAATTATATGATAATTTAAATTTAATAGAATTTATTTAATAATAATATTTTATTAAAATATTTTTATTTCAAAAATACATTAATTCATAAAAATATATTTCTTAATTTAATTTGAATATTAACTGAAAATACTATTTATGCTTTAAAAATCATTTACAATGTAACAATAACCAGATAAAAATATATTACTTATTTTATAAAAAATAATTTATATATTCAAAATTCTAAGGAATTAATACATATACCTTAAATAAACTACCATACTCCCTCGGAGTAAGGTGTGTGCTGGTGGGGCTTTCATGGGGTCATTCAGTGAATATGGTTTGGGTCGTGATCTCAATAAGCTTGAACTTCACCCGTAAACAGTCTCAATCATGCTTAAGTTGTTAGATATTGTCATGGGCTTGGTCTAGGGAAAATCCTAGAACTGATATCTCTCTTATAAGCTCTAATAAATGGGATTCATAGGGTTCGAATCTATGGGTTGAGGACATCACTTTCTTTTTTTATGTCAAAAGGATTTGTTAAAACCCTATATTTATGCTATTCATGTGATTGTTGTCCAACGACTATATTATCAATGGTAAAGATACATAATAGTCATTAAAATACAATTTTATATAATATAACAAAAACATTTCATGTGTTTTCTATAACCATAATACATTTAATTAAATTAAAAAGGGGAATTTTATTCATAATGGTTCAGGTTTTTATATCCTAGACATCCTTTCACTTGATCTCCCTATTTAGAATGAGATCACGACCATCCTAAAAAGATATATCATATATAATAATTAAATTAATGATAGTATCATACAATACATTATCTAATTATATGAATGATAAAATCATAATCAAATTCTACAGTGGCCCTATGAACTTCACTCATACCAAATCCAAATAAATCTAAATCACATTGAAGTCATGACATGATTATCCAAAAACATCCCCTTTGAAATCTTCATGAAAATATTCTTCACATTAGAAAGGATTTTTTTTATTTTTGTTAGATTTTTACACATATTAACTAAATAATTCAACAGAACCAGAGTTGTTTTCAAATCCTTAATATTGTAGGAAACATTATTTTCTAAAAAATTCATATTAATCCAAGTGCCTTTATATTGAGTTTTTACCATTTTGGTTTATTATTTATTTCATGTTTAACCAACTTTAGTGGAATCTAAATGATTTTCTATAATAGATAGTCTCTAATAAATATCATCTAGGATCCAAAATCTATCTTATCAAATTTTCTAATCAATACATTCACTTCTTATGATAAAATTCCTTATACAATAGATAATATACAGTAAAATAGTTAATCATAAAGACTAGAAACATTACTTGAATATTTATATATTGAAGTATAGTTTCCCTACACTTGTTGAACCATAATATCTAATGCCACCTGATGAGTCAAAAATCACCTAAATCTAGAAGAAACTACTTGAATTTCACATAGAGAAAAAAGTTCAACACTTTATAAATTTGTAAAAACCCACCAAATCAATACACCTATTCTAAGAAGATAACACACCCCAACCACATAATTTATATCTCACTCTCAACACAAGTACAACTATTCTAAATCAAAATAGAAAGTGAAACAAAAACCCATAGGAAAAAATAAGAATCCATATAGATTATAATTAATCCTAAAATATGGGAGAACACTATGAATCTCATTATTTAAAATAGAAATAAGAGAAAAATTATACTACATAACATCATACAAGTGATATAGATCTATCAATAAATTGAAAATTTCTTCAGTAAACAACTAGTTAATTTTTTTCTATCACTATCTACAATATTCACTCCACTGTGCACATATTTAGAGGCCAACTTTAGTCATACACTAATGCTATTGTAAACCTATTTATTTCAATGCATATTGTATCATTTGGAACTCATCCTATAATTCAACTTTCAAATTTTTTAGTCACTGGTATATTGGTTCCAAAACCTTTTATTTTAGACCATATATACCTCTATTGAATAACCACTTCCACAAGCCTCCCCTATGTCCTTAACATAAGTTCTATTTTCCATCAATTTAGAATCAAATAAATAAAAACATGGAAAAGATGCTTCAAACAAACCTAATAGAACTAACATAATTATGATAATAGAATAATTAAAATAAATTAAAAGTGTAAGTGTAGTTCACATGTTCATTATAATATTATATGTTATTTCATATGTTTTATTACTCATTGAATTGATATTTTATATTCTTATATCCATGTTTTATATTTTTCATGTGCCTTACCAACTTCATAATTATATAATAACTTTAATAAGGAAGTGAAATGGGTGACATGAAATTTTGGAATTTAATATTGATGTTATTTATGTGATAATTATTTAATAATAATAAAAGAATGAATAAATAAGTATGTTTGATGTTGTTGTTGTTATAGTTATTAGTTTTTTTATTGATATATTTTTATAGTTATATTCTCTATGGTTGGAATTAGGATGGTGACGTGTTATTGTTATAGAGGTGGTTTGGAATGGATATTGTATAAAGGAAGGTTGATTTTTTGAAAGAGGTTGGAATGATGTGGTGACTATTTGTATGGGATAGTGTGGTGATTAATGTGGTGTTGAGAGAGGTCATGTTGTAGTTGATTAGAACTATAAGAGATAAAGATTGAAATCATAAATGAGGATGGGTTGTGATAAAATAAATAAAGATCATTAGTTAAATAAATGAAATGATGGGTAGTTATTAAGGTGATAAATAACTAATTACTGATTAATTGAATTAAATGAAGTGGTATTAATGGAAATGGATGGATTTATTTTTTTAATTGAACATGATATGTTTAGTGAATGATAAATCTGTAAATTAGTAATTATATGATAAAATATAAAGTTATGAATGTTGTTTGGTTGTTTTATGGTGATGGTGTTATTTTAATGTGATGTTTAGAGGAGGTAGCATATGATGTGTAGTGGTGATGATGAGATATGACCTATGGTTATTAATATTTTATTCTAGTGAGTTGAACCATAAATTGGTATTGTGTGTGATATTGTATTCATTTTATTTTTATTATATTTATTTCATACAACTACTATATTTGGGTAACCTTAGAGATTCCCATATGATGTTATAAATTCTATTAACTTCCCCAACATCATAGATGGAGGTGGTATGAATGGATGACTAACCCCTTCAACATTATATCTTCCAGATATATTACAAGATATAATAGATTGATATTATAGTATGTGATCATGTAGTTATGATGTGAATGTGTGGTGGGGGTGTACATGGAAGGATGAATACATGAGATTAACGTCATTTATGATTAAATACTCTACCATGAGGAGGATGTGATATATGATAGTTATGTGGATATATATATTATGTCAATGGTTTTAGTATGATGTTGTCTACGGTATACAGTAATGATAACATGGTACTATATTTTACGTGGTATGGGGATTTGGTTATATGGATATGGAAGGAATAAGAGAACCAGTAAATATGTCTTGGGGTGAAAGTGTGACTAGATTAACAGGGAAGTTGATTTAGGGTACCTTCCCTATTTTTTTGATTATTATCTTACTATATTTAATCTATATTCAGCAAGTGAGACTTTATAACTTCCCATCCCAACTCACTAAAATAGTGGATGAACTGGTGGTGTGACATGACCTCAAGTGTGCCTCCCTTTATATGAGAGGATTCTAACTAACAGTGAGGGTCTAATGATGTATCGTGGGGAGACTATACCCTATTGAATATAAAAAATAAAATAATAGTTGAAACAATCAATCAAAAATAACTATATAAATATGGATATTATAACTAATATCTAACCATAAAGGAATAATAAAGATATGAAATATCAATAGGAACTAAATTTATTGTCATACAAGTCCTATAAATGGAAATGAGATCACTCATGGATCGATTATATACATCATTAACCTATATAAACAATGAACAAAGACAGTTATAAATCTAGACTTGAGTTCCCACCTATCCCCTACACCAGGAACCAGCCATGATACTCCATTTCATCTATTCAACATAGGTACTTTTCTCTCACTTGAATCTTGAATTATAATGTCTATAAACATGTAGAGATTCCTGTGAAGGGTGTGACTAAAACCTAGTAGGAAACCTCTTTTAATGTCCCTGAAAAAATATAGAATATATAAGTACATGATGACATGGCATGGTATAAGTAATAAAACTGATAATAATAACCTTTATATCGTTGGGCTCTAATGTGAAACCGATGATTGGACATACATGCTTTGAATAATTCCGGTGTCAGGATTAAACCTATCAAATAAGGATTCCAAGGCTTTGTGTGATGTATGCCTCTAACACCACAACAAATATCAATGATTTTTTTATTGTAATACTATAACATCTTGACCTAGGCGCCACACATCAGTGCCCCGATCTGATCAGTCACATGACATTTGGTACACCTCCTCGTACGCCAAAGGCTATTGACTATCATCAAGGTTCTGATATCAATCATGGGGAGACAATTCCATCTTTCTTAAATTAGAACAATATCAAAAGTAAAATTAAAAAAATACAAATCATATAATGAATAGTCAATAAAAAAAAGAGAATAATATAATAAAAAAACAGTATCACAAGATGAACCAAAAATGAAAAAATATCTATAACTAAATAGTAAATGTGTCAGGCACAATAAGTGTCAGGTTTCCAAATGAAAACCCAAACTAAAGACACCAAAAACTTCACCCCCCCCCCTCGAGTGGGTCATAACACCCAGTACAGTTTTCTCATCCCTTCTCCATATTGAATAAGCTATCTAACATAGGGATATTTCCCTTATCCTGTCCTACAAACAAGAAGTCTATTCAGGTACAGATTTGGTAGCTTGAGTATGGTGTGATTACAACTCATTAGGCCACCAACAACTATATCTAAAACAATATTTAGTCAATAACAGTGTATGAAGTATTATAAATAATAAAATACAATAAATAAGGTAAACATTTTACATATTCAATTATTATTTATTTAACCACGAAACCCATAGGTTCTCGAGGACACCTAAACCATCAACACCTGATTCAATCCAAGTTAGAGTCTGAACCTTATCATATATTTAATTCACAATTAATTATAACACATGATATTTCATTATCCATTTCATTCCATATCATATTACGTTCATTTGGAACCATATTCTAATGACAATCTCATAGGCATAGAACATTATGTCTAGCACCCCATTGGTATTAGGAGCCTCTGTCCCTATCCCACACTTCAATGTCACATGGGTATTTGGAGCCTCAATCCCTATCCCATACTTTCTATCTCATATCGGTATTTGGAGTCTCAATCCCTATCCAACACCTTATTTACCACATATGGGTATTTGGAGCCACTTTCCTTGTCCCAAACTCAATGTCATATGGGTATTTGGAGCCTCATTAAATGTATCACACTCTTATATAAATAAATAACACATACACCATATATATCATATTGATTTAGGTCAATCAACATTAACCCCATTTTTATTAACTATTTATATCATAGTATACCATTAAAATTATAAAAACTATCATGTTTCAATACTCTAATCACATGGAAAAATAAAAACAATTCATCATTAAACCAATTTGAAACAATTAAATCATATAACCCATTAACCCATTACGGTAAATTCGACCATCTTATAATATCAATTTTCAATTAATTCATTATCACATTAATTGACCAATCACATGATCCCAATTACCAATCAATTCCACAATCACAACATTCCATTAATTAATAAACTAATTAATTTATACATTGGAATAATTTCATAATCTTATTTAACAATATTCATTTTTACCATATTCAACTAATTTCATAATCACATGGCAAATCAATTAATCAATTCCATGATTCCATAAATTAATTAATCACATAATTTATTCAATTCAAGATTTAATTTCCAAATGTTCAAATTAAAATTTCACAATAGACACACACAATTGGAATTCAAGACCCTAGGAATTGAACTTATACCACCTACCTCAAGATTTATAATGAACTCTCACCAAAGGAAACCCCCAATTGAAGCGGAAAAACCAAGATCATGATGAAGAATTATAATTTGATCCAAAACCAAGATATAAGATTTAATGGATTGGATCTATCAAAACCTATATTTAGATCCAACAACAATAGAGTAAAACAACCCTTAAAAAGATGACATAAGAATGGGAGAGGGAGAAGAAACTAATTGAGATGAGATTATCTTACTAAAAGAGGTGAAAATCCTCAATATGGGATTCAATTCATTAAGAACAGAGGTTATAATGCCTTGGAATCTATATTGGACCCTATAAAAAATGAAATAAATTAGGTTAGGGTTGTTCTAAAGTGTTTAGAGATATAAAATATGGGTTCATAAAATTGTTAATAATTTTTTAGTGGTTTAATTATCCACACACACGGTTTCCTATATAGGGTGCCCAGTTTTCTCTAGCCATGAGCCTAACCATGCGACTCACCTTGGGGTGTCACACAATTACTCCTAAGATGGAACATAGATTGAAAAACCGAGTTCCAACTATGAAAATCCTCTCTTAGGTTTTCATGATTTTCTTTCTTGGGAACATATTTTTGGAAAACTATGCACCAATCGTGCATTGCTCCACTTCCATCCAAAATTCCCCAATTTCACCCAAAAACTAACCAAGGTAAATACCAACCATGATATAATCAAAAAAAGGAAAAAATATTCCTTTTAAAATGGCTTGAGACATATCTAAATAAGTTATCGATCTTAAAAAACCCCCCTTATAACAAATCATCCTTGAGCTGTACTTCCAAGCATCTTTAAGATTCTGAGGTAAAATGACTGGGCCACTAAGTCCGCATATATACTTCCCCCTACCATGTTTCCTCCTCAACCCGAAAATGTTTCCACAATATATGAAAAATTGGTATATTCATTTACCTCAACACTTTCATATTGCGATCTACAACAAGTATCTGATTCTCCTTGAAGGAAAAACCAGTCTCAAGCTAAACATCATCCATATCGATCACATACGAAGGGTCGGGGTGAAACCATAAATTTATTCCACATGGAAAACCTCATGCATATCACTATACCTCTATGGAAGATTCAAAAAGTATTCCATCAACCTTATTTTATCCACAAACTCAAATGGTCCATCAAACCTGGGTGCAAAATTTGCATGTCTCTGAATCCTATGTTGACCCAATCTAGGTGAAAAATGAAGGAATATATGATCATCCTATGTAAAATTTAGGGGTTATCGATGTCTATCAACATATTAATTATTCCTACATTGATCTATAGAAATAATTTTTAGAAATAATTTGAACCTACTCGGAAGTCTCCAACATGAGACTCAGTCCCAACTGCTCTGAGTCATCTGCTTCCATTAAACATAGAGTTGATTTGAAAGGCCTACCATAAAGGGCCTCATATGGTTCCATATGAATATTTTTATCGTTACTATCATTATATGAGAACTCCATAAGTACTAGGTGGTTCTCCCAAGACCCACCAAAGTCTAGAAAACATGCCCGAAGCATATCCTCTAAAACCTATATAGTGTCCTCTAACTGACCATATGTCTATGGGTAGAAAGTCACATACAGTAGAAACTGTGTCCCAAGTGGCTTATGAAATACCAAATAAAAGCTTAAATTAAAACATGATTCATGGTCCCAAAAAATACTCCATGTAACTTAGTGCATAAAAAATTTCTCTCGAATGTACAAATCTCCAAACTGGTCCACTAAAAAAGTTTCCCATATAGGTAAGAAATGTTTTAATTTAATTAGTCAGTCCAAAACCACCAAAATATCATCATTCATCTAATACATTCTTGGGAGACCCACCATAATGTCCTTGGAAACACCATCCCACTTCCATTATAGAATGGGTAACAATGGTAGTAAAATACGAGGTCATTGATGCTCAACCTTCACCTGTTGATTGATGTGGAATCATGTCCCATACCTTGCTCTCTCTTTTTTCATTCTCAGCCACCAAAACTAGCTTTGTGGGTCATGATACATTTTTATCATACTTGAATGCACCACCCACAATGACACATGAAATTAAATCATTGTCTCCTCTCATATACTCGTAGGAACAACAACTTGATTCCTGATATAGATGATGTCATCCTCATCTATGGTCCAATTTGAAGGTGAATCCCCACCTTTAATGCTTTCCCTGTAGTCCAAACATTCTAAATCCTCATAATCTCTTTCACTAATATGACTCAAAACTATAGACTCCAATAAAATATATATGAGAGTCATCTTCCCTTGACCCACCTAAACCACAACACGTATCTCTTATAGAAAATTCATCACCTTCCACTCAGATCCAGACTCCTAAACTGCCTAAGTCTATGTTTTACATTTTAGATCATCAACCACACTGTTTCCATTATCAAACATATATGCTACCTCAAAATCAAATGACAATATATACTAAACCCAGATCCACTAATAGATATTTGAATAACTATGTGAAAAGATATAATTTAAGATCTTGTGATCAGTATATAGAACAAAATTTTCTCCCAATAGATAATTCCACCAACACTTCATAGAATAATCCATTGTAGCTAACTCAAGGTTGTGAATAGGGTAGTTCCATTCATGTGGCTTCAACTTCTGAGACCCATATGCCACAACATGATCTCCCTGAATCAACACCACTCCAAGATTGATCTTAGAAGTGTCTCAAAACACCATATACTTTGATCCTGTCTCCAATATTATCAATATTAGTGCAGTTTTCAAGTGCTTCTTCAACTCCTAGAAAGAGTTATCACATACTCTAGACCCTTAAAACTTCAATAAATTATTGGTCAAGACTAAAAGTGGTGATGTTAATCAGGAAAAGTTCTGAATAAAGATATGATAAAAACCTTCTAAACCCATAAATATATGGATATTGAAAACATTATTGGGATTCTCCCAATAAATAGCTTCTTGTACCTTCTATGGATCCTTAGATACACCTTCCCCTGAGATGATGTGACCCTAGAAGTGTACCTGATCAATCAAAACATGATGTTTAGATATCTTGGAGTATAGATAATTCTCTCTCAATGTACACATGATGATGTAATTATGTTGGGAATGATCATAATAAGTTATTAAGTATTCCAAGATTTCATCCAAAAACACTACTATAAACAGATCTAGGTACGGGTGGAAGATTATATTCCTCAATTCCATAAACACTACTAGGGAATTCGTTAGACCAAACAACATCACAAAAAACACATACAATCCAACCTGATTTTGAAAGTAGTCTGAGGTATGTCAGAATTTATAACTCTCGACTAATGATATCCAAATATCAAGTCGATCTTAGAGAAAAAAAACAATCTCCTCTTAACTAATCAAATAGATCAATGATACATGGAAGAGGATATTGGTTATTCAATTTCATTCGGTTCAACTTCTGGTAATAAACACTTAATCATAGAGTCCCATCAACCTTCTTAGCAAAAAAAAACTAGAGAACCACAAGGTTACATAATCAGCAGATAAACCCATTATCCATTAACTCTTTATGTTCATTTGTAGGATCTTCAAGCCCTATTGGTTCCATTTTTTATAGTGGAATAAAAACTAGATCAACCCCCAATACGAACTCAATTGAAAATTCTATATAACTCTCAGGTGGAATCCCTAATAATTACTCAAGAAAAACATCCTAGAACTTTTCTAATATGGGTGGAAAGACATCCTACTTTACACCTCCATCATATAGAAATAGGCTGGAAACCTAGGTGGTGATCTCTTCTAGTTTCGGATGAACTAGCCCATTATGACCCTCCTTGATATCCCACTTTCCACAGTGAATATAATTGTAACCCTCAAGATAAGTAAAAGTCACTCCCTTTTGGTAAAAATCAATGTGGGATCGATATACTACTAACTGGTCCATACACATAATTATGTCAAAGCCTGACATGTCATGGATGTAATGATCCCAAATGAAATGATACTCCCAAAACTCGAGAGAAACCCCCTTGCACAAATAGATATATCCCGACCGTACTCCCAAAGGTGTATCTATCATCATTACCCCACTCAAAAACACTTATGACAGACTCAACCCATTCAAAAGCTATGCAAATATAAAAAAATTAGAGGCACCAATATCAAATAAGGCACTAACTAGTGTAGAAGCTATAACAATAGTACCTCTAATTATTGATGGTCCAACGTCATTATCCTTTAGTGTAGGATGAATTGCATAAAACTTTTATACCTCTCTTCCTTGTGATGTAGTTTGAGTCCTCAGAGATACCCCACTCTGCTGATACAAGAAATCCTTCCCCGAAGCACCATATCCACTACCTCTACTTCCATGGCCAATAAAACTTCAATTTCCAGACTGATACGGTGTAGAAGATCCCCTTCCTAAACTCTGGTTCTGCATAGCTGCTTCATAATTACTCATCTTCTATGGGTTCCCATAGAACCTCTATATATTTCCCATCCTACCGCATGCTCAATACTCTACCGATGGTCAGGGGAAATGTCTACGAAAGTGCCCCACCTACCAAACAAAAGGAGAAGAACTTTTTTAAGTTCCTAAGTAACTGATCCTCCCCCTATCCACTCTTCCTTCCAAATCTGTAGTAAAAATCCTCATAACGATGTTTCCTACCCTCATAAGACATACCACAATACTAAAAAATTGGATTTATCTAGAACTAGGGCTTTACCAACTCTAGTTAAAAGAACTGTTAAAGACCCCCATTATCAACACTAGGAAAAGCACTTTTAAAGGGGGTCCTTAATAATGCTTTTTTAGTACTATTAAAGGGTGGTATTTAATAGTCCTAAAAAATGAGATGTTAAAGGGGGGACTTTATCATCACTTTTTTAAAAGCATTGATAAAGGTCCACCCATTATTATCACTTTTTTAGAAGCACAGATAAATACCCCATTTATCAGTGCCTTTTTACTAGCACTGCTAAAGGAATTATTTCAAAATATATATATATTTCATTAAAAAAAATATTCGTATGAATATAATATATATTTTTTAAATATGTTTTAGATAAGGTAAAGAGAAATTTTCACATAATATACATAATATTTAGTGAAAATGGATTATAAAATAATTTAAAAAAAAATTAATTAACAGTATTCTAATTATTGTAGAGTAATAGTCATTCAAATCAATTTGAAGATAAAAAAACAAACAAATAATAAAATATCTAAAACAAGTTGAAAACATAACTCGAACATCAAATGACCATAACTCTTGATCCGGATGTCTGTTTGTGCTCTACCACATATCAAATTCCATCTTGTGATGATATTTACACCATGGAGACCTTGATATATCCTGATCATGTTTTTTGATGCCAAAAAGGCACATAAGGACTAAAAAACATGGTTTTAAGTTGGGGTACCATAATTTTTTAACATTTTTTCAACGTTCAACCTCATTTAATGGGGTCTTATTGCTTTTTTTCTATAGATACTGAATTTAATCTTAAGGATTACATTCATATTGATATTATTATTTTAAAATTTTATCATTTTTCCTATTGTAGTTTTATTTATAATTAAATATATTCATATTTTATTATATTTACATATAATAAATCGCTTGTATAAATACATATATCAACATATTTCCGTAAAAATGTATTTTTAAATATATAACAAAAATATTAATAATTAATTTTATTTGAAGCAAAAAATTATCCATTTTATTTACCTTATAAAAATTAAATAATATTTATATATACCTATATAATTAATGTTTATATATAAACATGTGTGAGTTAATAATTAATAAATATATTTGTATATGTATATTCTAATATATGTAAATAAATACAAATTCAAAAAATGTATTTAAGACAATATCTAACAATTTTTTACATTATAAAAATATATTTATAATTTTTATATATACATATATGTGTGTATTAATAAACAAATATATATTTATATTACACTACCACAAAAATAACGATATGCAACACCACCCTTTTACAGCGCTAAAAAAGAGCTGATAAAGGGTACTTCTAACAGTGCTAAAAAATAATTGTTAAAAGCACCTCATTATTTGTGTTTTTTTATTGCTGATAAAGGTACAACCTTTAGAAGATCTTTTTTTAGTACTGTTAAAGGGACCCCTTTATCAATATTTTTTTAGAAGCACAGATAAAGACTCCCCTTTATTTGCACTTTTTTAATAGCACTAATAAATGAAGTAATTCAAAAAAAACTATATTTCATTAAAAATAATATATTAATATATAAATATATTTATTTTGATATAAATATAATATATATATTTTAAATATGTTATAGATAAGGATAAATAAGCATCTACACTTAATATATAAGATAATTTTTGAAAATGGTTTAGAAAATAATTTTTTTAATCAATTTAATTGCAAATTATTATCGAGTAATAGTAATTTAATAAAAAATTGAATATAAAAAAATTAATAAAAGATCAAAAATAAGTTTAAAATGTAACTCAAACATCAAATGACCATAACGTTTAATCTGGGTGTCCGTTTGGGCTCTACCACATATCAAATCGAAGCCTGCAATGAGATCTACTCCCTAGTGAGAAAATCCAATTACATGTTTTTAGAGGCCAAAAAAGGTCCATAAGGCCTCCACAGCTAATGTTTTAGTCGAGGTACCTCAATTTTTTTTAACATCGATGGAATTTCAGCCTCATTTAAGTGGGTATTTTTGAAAATTTTCTATGAGAACTGAATTTATTCTTAGGTATTATGTTCATATTGATATTATTGTTTTGATATTTTATCATTTTTCATACTGTACTGTTATTTATATTCAAATATATAAAAATATATACATATTTTTTATATATTCACACATAGAAAGTTAATTTTATAAATATATATGTAATCATATTTCTATATAAAATATTTTTGTAAATATATAAACCTTTTCTAAATAAAAAACAATACCCATTTTTTAAAAAATAAAAAAACATGAATATTTATACAAATATACAATTAATGTATATATAATGTTTATATACATATAAATATATTTGTGTGTGTGTATTGCGGAACATATATATATTTATCTACATATTCAAATATATGTATATAAATATTTATAATTATATTTATATATGCAAATATATATATATATATACCCATGTGTGTGTGTGTGTGTCTGTCCGTATGTATAGACATACACATACACAAAACATATTATATATATATGGATAAAAAAATTTAACAAAATATATATAATTATATAATAAAATAAAGAACAAAACAATACAGTAGAGTGTAAAATGTGATGGAGTATGAAGGGGAGGTCTCAGGTTCGAAACCCAGCAAAGGAAGGCATGTGTGTGGGTGGGTGAAGCAAGTGAATAGCACTATTAAAGGGGGGAGGGGTTACCTAATGCTGTTAAAGGGGAGAGGATTATAGAAACGTTCTGTTAAATAGGGGATTGAGTGTTGATAAAAGGGGGCTGGTCCACCCTCCGGTTTGTATATTTATGTAAAAAAAATTATTTTTTTGAATTTTATCGGCCTTTTTAGCACTGATAAAAAACCCCTTTTATAAACACTTTTTTAGAACTAATAAATGGAGCAATTATTTGTTCTTATTAAAGGGAAGCCCTTTTAATAGAATTGAAGACAACAATACTTTATTTGCATTGTTAAAGACCATTTTGAGCACTTTTAAAGGGAAGATCTACAATAGTGTTATATTCTAGTATATATAAATGAATATAATATATTATGTATTTAAATAAATATAAGTATATATATATATAATACACATATATATTTTATAAATGTATTTAAAAATAATTATATAAATATATGAGTTAAAATATATATGTAAATATATATACATAAATTAAAAGAAATATCATTAAATAAAAAAATGGTTTAGTGGTAAAGGTGTTCCATATTCAAAGGAGAGGTGAAAGGTTTGAATCAAGGTGGGAACACATGAGGCTGGAAATTTGCAAAGCACTGATGAAAGGGGTTGTGGGGTGAAAATCCTTGATGGGGGGGCACTGTTAAAGGTGTCTTGGAAGCACTGATAAAGGGTTTGGGCTCATAGAGTTTCAAAAAAATATAATTTTACCCCCATTAACAACACTACCTTTATCATTTATCAAAAAGTGATTTTAAAGGCCCCCTTTAACAACGCTAAAAAAATCACTGTTAATGGGTCCTTTAACAACACTAAAAAAGTGCTGTTAAAGGACCCGTTTAACAACACTTATTTAGACCTGTTAAAGGGGCAATTTAACATTGATTTTTTAGAAATGATAAAAGCTTAAGGATTTTAACCACTCTCCAGTAGTCATTAATTTTTTATCATTGATAAAGGCCTATTCTAGTATTGATAAAGACCTATTTTGTAGTAGTGCCTTCTGATCATCCAACATAGACCACCTATCCTCCACAAGAAGCCCCCTTCAGGTTCCCATCAGATATGATATCCTCATACACCACTTTAGAAAACTTTTTTAGTCTAAAGCTATTAACTTGGGACTTAATATCATGTTTAAGACCATCCTAGAAATTAATTTCCATAACTGTCTAATCCCCTTATAGTGTTGGAGAAAAGTGTTCTAGGAAAGTAAAATGGCCAACAAAGTCCATCATTGACATAATATACTGAGTCGACCATATGAACTCAGCTTACTTCTCCTGTATCATTGTTTCTGGATAAAAGTGCTCTAGGAACTTCTCCAAAAAAGTCCTTCCGTACCATACCCTATGCCTGCCCGGTCTGAGCCTGAATATCCCTCCATCATTTTTCTAATCCTAATATTAGATAAGAATCCAACTTGGCCCTCTTCTTAGTAGTATTATCTAAATGGTCAAGTATTTTTTGGATGGAATCAATCTAGAATTATACTACCTTAGGTATACCCTCTATGGTAAATGTTAGAGGGTGATGTAACTAGAACTCCTGAGTCTGGTCAGACATACTCTTCATGACCCACTATGGGATTCTCTTCATAAATAGCATGAGGCAAGAAAAGTTCTCATAGAACTTCACTATCAATCCTTCACTAGACACTATTGGTTCCTCAGGTTCCACTACTAGATGATCATTTCTAGCCATGTCCTCCTATCACCCTATCAACAAGCATCAGTATAAAGGAATATATCTACAATTACAAAAAGAAATGTATTGGGACATATAAATAAACATTATCACAACATTAAATCATTTAAAAATATATATTTACATAATTCCATAACAAGACATCCCTCTTCCACTTCCACATGGTCAAAACCATGGCACTATCACTACCCTTAACTGTCTTACATCTAGGTCATGGTTAACAAAGGGTAAACTCAATATCATTATTCAATTTTCTCATTAGATATATATATTTATTCCCATATTTCATCATTTTATAAATTTTGATTCAATATTAGGTTTGATTTTTAGTTCAATTATACAAGTAAAAAATCATTTCAATTTCAAAAACTTACACAAAAACATTTTTCCCCATGTGTGCCAAAAACATTGAATTTCACAAGAAATCCTAATATCCTAGAATGATACATGGATACTTGAATCTCATTCCAAATTGTTCCATGGGTCAAATATCAAAAAATCAACGAAACAATAATCACATCACACAACAAGTGCATCACCCAAGGTGAAATAACATCCAAATGTGACATCAAATACCAAAATAAAAAACAATCCCACCATAGGTAATTGGGGTTTCACCCCATACATGGTTTAACTACTCTCATGCCCAAGATCATGTCTATGGTCTAACTATTTCTTGTATTCTATCCACCATTCCAAAATAGAAAGATAAAAAAAAGAAAAAGAAAACCTCATATGATACCACTTTGTAATGTCATGACCTGAGTGCTATACACCAGTGCCCGAAGCCGATTAGTCCCCTGAACTTAGTCATGCATGCCCGTGTTCTAGATGTTTCTGACTAGAAACAAAGGTGTAGCATTGATCATTGGGATACTATACCCTATTTCTCAAAGTATCACAATATTAAAATTAAAATAAACAATGGCCAAATGATTTAACCAATAGATAATAACCAATAACCAGAATATTACAATAACCAAAACAAACTAGTATCACATTATGAACCAAAAATGAAAACAATATCCATAAATAAATAGTATATATGTAATTTTCAATAAGTGTTAAATCTCAAAATGAAATACTAAACTAAAGACACTGAAAACTACCCTAAGTGGGTCCTGAAAACAAGTATGGTTCCCTCATCCATGATTCACCCCGACTCAGCCATCTAATGTAGAGACACAAAGCTTGACGTACATGGAAATTACATTACTTTTGCAGAATAATTAATACATAACAAAAACCAGCACTCAAGGACTATAATAGTTTAGTGTCTTTGGAAACTCGAAACATAATCTTCTAATCATGGTGAAAGATATTCGACATCTCCCATAAAGATCTTCCCCTTTTTGTTTTCTTACCTAAAACCTTTCTTTATATCCTGGAGAAAAGAAAACATATAAAGGGTAAGCTCAAATGCTCAGTAAGGGTAAGCATGGAGAAAATAAAACAAACCATATACATTTGAACTTCAAAACATGAACATAAAGTTTAAACATCAAAATCTTGAGTTGTGAAATAAATCATGGCAGTACATAAGGCATAGATCATAAAGGAACATAAATAATGATAAAATAGAATGGGAATAAAAAATTTAATTGTGTAAAACCATTAAGCACATGATATGATTTCTATAGTAGCCAAGGCATTGCTGCCAAGACCATCTTAGTGGACAAAGTCCCTTTCTGAATCGAGTTCACTCCTCGTTCCAGTCCTGTATCACCGAACCGGATTAACTTACCGTTCCATCCATGTCTATATCATGAGATATAAATATTTACCCAATGAATTAGAGGGAGATATAGGTCCCACCCATCTCAAAATTAAATAATTCTTACTTGTGCCACATATTATACATAAATCATTCATCATAACCGAATGAATAAAATGGTTTTCATAAACATCATCCCATCATAACATAATCCATATAAAACAAATGGATATCATTTCATCATAAGAAAAATAAAACCATGAATATAATAGATACATTATACTTGAAACATACACATATGAAATAATTTCATCTTAGATTGAAAATGGTTTTGATAAAACACTTGAAATGAATTCTTGAGGAAAATATCCTTTCTTTTTCAAAATCATTTTCTTTTCACAAAATGCCATAAAATTTTAAAAGAAATGGATTTTGTTGAAAATAGTCATGAAATAT
This sequence comes from Viscum album, assembly GCA_963277665.1. Lineage (NCBI taxonomy): Eukaryota > Viridiplantae > Streptophyta > Magnoliopsida > Santalales > Viscaceae > Viscum > Viscum album. Next base: position 52,964 of record CAUJRU010002350.1, on the reverse strand, counting down.
TGTAGATTAATATTTATGAAAATATGGCGTTATGAAACCGTAAAAATCCTTTCATGCCGTATACGTTAAAAAACATTCTCCTTGTACTTTTAACGGAAAAGTCAAAAAGTTCATCATATGGTAAACAAAAGATAGATTCCTTCCATAACACAATGTAAAAGTAAAAGAGGGGTAAACATGAATTTAAAAATACATGGAAGAATATTACACACATTATGAAAAACATTTTTATGGATATGGATGAAAAATATAACCCCAGTAAATACTTACGTATAAGCAATCTCGGATAAAAATGAGATTGCAAAATTATCCCTTACCTTAGGTCCGATATTCTTTGTACGTATCCTAAACTCATGTATAATGATTTAAATAATGTCATTCACTTATTAAAGAATCATATTCCATGTTATGATATCATATATGGTTCAATTATGACTTTATATTACCCGTTCTTTTGTAAATTCCATGATAAAGCAGCATTTTGGGTAAAATTGTTTTATTTATCATACGTGTTTGTACTTATTGTTATTTATATTATTTTTACTTATATCGTGATTTAATTACTTAAAGAATGTAAATAATGATTTATATATCATATATATTCAGTATATATAGATATAATTATATATATATATATAATAGATAGATAAATGAAATGAAATACACCGTTCATGGAGACGGTAGGCCGTACGTACGCATGAACGCTGGTTTCCTTTTCTTATTTACTTGAATGGAAGTAAGTAGATGAAATATATATATACATAAATAAAATAGCTTTATAATGTCACATATTTCATTATTATTCATTATATATACTTTATAATCATTCTTGAGTGGTTAACATGGACAATGAATCTCATCGCGTCGTGGAGACGGTAATCCGTACGTACGCACGAGCGATGATATCATTCCCATAATTATTGAATTGAATTAGAGCGGATGAAATAATTTCTCAGAATCAGTATGATGTTATAATAACTATATATAGTTATTATTTATACCATTATACCCATCCAAGTAAGGTGGTGGTGGAAAAACAGAATACACCACGGCGTGGAGACGGTATTCCGTACGTACGCACGCGCGGTGATTTCGTTTTCCCTAGGATGGATAGAAGGTGAAATTTGGTTGTTTCATATTTATAATAACATATAATTATATTATTGATACTGAATTTATTACTTTATAATGAAACAACTAAAGTAGAATAAGTTGAAGAACAAAGAAACTTGAAAGAATCGGTAGAAGAGATTACCTCTTCCTCGACGCACCTCTTTTAAGCTTCCTTTTAAGGCACCTGAGTTGGTATTTTGAGGAGACCCGAACCTCTATAATCTTTCTAGGGAAGTTTAGAAGGGAAATGGGCAGGGTTTTTCCGAGCTTGAAAGCTCAAAATTGTGTAAATTGAAGAGGAAGGAGGTGCCCTTTTATAAGGGAGGAGAGGGGAACCTTAGAAAAACGTAAAATATTATTTTATAATAAAGTCATATTAGGTTTATAATAGCTCCAAATTGATTTATTTCGAAGCCAAAGTGAGTATGGGTCTAATTACTCTCAACCAATATGTTTTAGACAAGTTTAGGTTACTATTTTAACCTTATCATTTATATTTAACACTAAGTTAAATAATTTAACTTTTACCATGTCTTCTTGTTTTCTTACACTATATGGTTAATAAAATTACTATAACAAGCCAAAATAACCCCAAGTGGTTCATTATTAATATATATAACCTTATCTAAGTCATTTGGCAAAAATTATATTTTTAAGAATAGAATAACAATTAATAATATAATATTGTTTCTAAAAACTATTTTATGTCAATTTTGACACTATTTGGTAATTGATTTTTGTGAAAATCATAACAGCATTATTAGTTCAAAAAAAGTTAATTAAATCAATACTAACATGTCATATTAACCTATAAAATTATTGTAATTCATAAAAAGTCTCAAATTACATTTTATTGGGTATTTATAACATCAATTATGTTAATATTTCATTCATAAGGTAATTACTTCATCATCATTGTGTCATAAATAAATTAAAATATTTAATGTCTAAAAATTATAAATAAAATAAAATTATATATTAAATAGTTTTATATTTCTAATAAATATTTATAGTCTAATTTATCTTATGTATAACCCTATATTAAAATTTTATTAGTTATTAAACTTTGATTTTAACTCTTTTAACTCTTCTTTAAATAAAATAATAATAAGTGTCCTAATCTAATCCATGTGAACCTAAATGGTAATATATTATTCCTAAGGTTGTTTTTGGACGAATTACACTTATCCAATAGAATTAGGACATGTGTTAGGGTAATAATAATATCATTTTTACCCTTAATTACCCTATTTACTTTTAACCGTGGTAAATAAAAGTTAATAGTTACTATTCACCAAAAATTATTTTTATCTTATTAAACCACATTTCACTCCTTAATATTAACCGTGTCTCTCAGATTTTCGAAATTCAACTCACAGAAGTGGTAAAATTAAGTTTTATGTATAATTGCAAATGCTCCTAGGAGGTGGGTAGAAGATAGTGAAAAGTTCAATAAAATTTTTATATATCTAAAATTATTATAAAATGACTCCAATGAATTACATTGAACATATATAAGTATTATGTATCTATTTTGACCTAAAATAAATTTAAATAAAATTAATAATTATTTAAATAAAAAGTCGGTTTTTAAATAGTAACTCCGTGTTTTCACTATTCATCAAAAATTGAATGTTTTTAGAAAAATACTAAAAATTCACCCTATGCTAATTTTGATATTCTGAATCCAAAAATGAAGTCCATTTTGAAAGATAAAATTTATAAAATTTTAAAAATTGGGTATTACTATTCATAACAGTTAGTTTATATAATATTTTAATAACATATCGTTGTTTAGTGAAACTCGGTATTGCATACAACACACGCTATCGAGGAAGGTCGTGATTGCGTGTAATGCAAACCAAGTCAGGTTTCGTGTATTGAAAAATTCCTTTGATGTTGCGTGTAACATAATCCAACCATATTTCATTTACATATTGAATATCTATTTATATATATATACACTCAATGTTGCGTAGAATAACTTCTATTAAACGAAGTTGAAATTGTGTGTAACATGATCCAAGAATATTGTTGCATATACTGCAAGCTAATATGATGTTGCGTATAGCACAAGATAATCTTGGTGTAGCATACAACACAAGACATCAAATAAATTAAAAATAATACATTTCATAAAATTTCGGGGTGTTACATTCTACCCCTCTTAAAATGAATTTCTCCCTCGAAATTCATCAGGGTTATAAATGGTTTTCTACATGAAAGTTTCTTTCATAGAAATCCACATCATAAAAAGGAACACTAAATCATAATTTTAAAAAGGAACGTTAGAAACACAACGGATACCCAAAGTAACTCATCACTGGGTTTCCACATAGGAGAATGTAGGTGAAAATATGGATATGAAAGAGAAATCTAACCATCAAGTTCTAATAGAGAGTGGTAGAGAACATGGCTATGAAAAATCCAACAATCACAAGTCCATTAATTTGTGATGATCTAAGGTACCATATGATTCATCAGATATGAGGACACTAGGATAACATTTTTGGTTTTCAAGATCATTTCCCTAAAGTTAAAGAATTTTTGAATTAAAAGAAATACTTACTTGATTTTGGTACAATCTCACTATTGTTCGTGCCTTGAACAATTTACACTTCATCTCTTAAAGAAATGAAGTTGAATTTGTCTTCCGTGAAGTATTATAAGATCATGTGATAAAATGATAGGTCATTCCATCTGTCTCAAACATAAAGTTAGCAATAATTATATACATAAGTCCATCTACTATGAGATTAATTGTATATGGTTCCAAAAATTAACTTATACTTCATCTATCACACCGCTTAATAATATAAAACTAATTTCTACTAACCAAGGACTTCCTGTATGCCAGTGATAAAGGCTTGTTGCACTTCGGTTGTGGGTTCGATTCCCGCATCCTTGTCCGACGCGACGGGTTGTCGCCCATCCTATGGGTTGTCCTTTTTCTAAAAATATACTATTATAACATAACAAAAAAGTTCTAGCCTTAAACAATACTATCTGATGACTAACTTAATCTATTCCAATCTTTAGGTTTATCCAAAATACTTTTGTCCAATATCATAGTATAAAGAAGACGATTACTAGAGAGGTCATCAACCTATCATATGAATGCCATCATTTATCCACCATATATCATAAGATATATCTTGTTGTTGGTTAGATTCCAAACATATGAATACCTTAATCATGTATTCTCTTGAAAAATGAATACCCATGGAACCTTAGTGAAAACATGAATACTGTCAAAAGTTAACTCTTTCCACATACCAAAATCCCAAAATTTCTATATACTCAAACCTTTATATAACTTTGTCCTTATATCAGTCATGAGCTCATTTCATTTTCTCTTTATCCCTTCATTATGCGCATATCATCTGCTTTCCAAAAATATTTTAATCACTTTTCATGGTTACTGGTACCATATAATTATTGAAAATCACAATGGACCAATACATAGATATTCTAATATACCATAAAAGTACCTCAACAACATTATTCTTTAATACCAATACATAAAAACTTCAATCCACCCTCTTCAATGATTTTCTTGGAATACATCCTTCCTTGATTTAGAAGTAACCTCTTAGGTCAGGGCATTGAGTTGGGTAATTCCCATGTTCTCCATAGATAAGACATCGAACTCCATAACAGTCTGTCACTCTATGACCCTTCACTCTAAAAGGATAACATCTTTCCCTCCATTTGATGTATTCATCAAGGTTCTTCTCCCCTTCTTTATAAATCTCAATATTACATTCTCTATGCCCCTCACCATGCGAATACGCATAAAAGTACATCTTCCTCTTATTTGATGAATTATAAATACCACTAAAGTTCACCTTGCTAATCATGTACTGTGATGACTGATTCGGCATAATCCCAAAATCTCTCTTTCTAGGAATTACGCAATTTATTTTCTCATAGTCACCAATTTGTCCATTGGATTCAATGTTGACCCAATTCCTTCTTGTTCCCTCCATTGACTAAAACCAAAAACCATGGTGTAAGAAACAATTAAAATAACAAGGAACCACATAACCATAAAAAGTCTAACTTATCACACATTCTTTAATCCATGAAACCTTAGGTTAACACTAGGATATACATGATCATCAACATAATTCTAGGAATGTATCCTATAGTTATACTAAACCTTAGGGACATCCCTAGACATACCTTAGAAATATTTCTTTGGATCTCACTAAAGTTTTCGCATCCTAGTTTCCAAAGGTTGACTAAACCTTTCCTCTGATACCAACTGTAGAGACCCAAATCTTGACGTACATGGACATTACATTACTTTTTAGGAATACTTAATACATAACAAAAACCAACACTCAAGGACCGTAATAGTTTAGTGTCTTTGGAAACTCGGAACATAATCTTCTAATCATGGTGAAAGATCTTCAACATCTCCCATAAAGATCTTCCCCTTTTTGTTTTCTTACCTAAAACCTTTATTTATATCTTAGGGAAAAGAAAACATATAAAGGGTGAGCTAAAATTCTCAGTAAGGGTAAGCATGGAGAAAATAAAAAAACCATATACATTTTAACTTCAATACATGAACATAAAGTTTAAACATCAAAATCTAGAGTTGTGAAATAAATCATGGCAGTACGTAAGGAATAGATCATAAAGGAAAATAAATCATGATAAAATAGAATTGGAATAAAACATTTAATTGTGAAAAACCATTAATCACATGTTATGATTTCCATAGTAGCCAAGGCATTGCTTCCAAGACCATCTTAATGGACAAAGTCCCTTTCTGAATCGAGTTCACTCCTCGTTCCAGTCCTGTATCACCGAACTGGATTAACTTACCATTCCAGCCATGTCTATCTCAGGAGATATAAATCTTTACCAAATGCATTGGAGGGAGATATAGGTCCCACCCATCTCATAATGAAATCATTCTTACTTGTTCCAAAAATTAAATATAAATCATTCATCATAACCCAATGAATAAAATGGTTTTCATAAACATCATCCCATCATAACATAATCCATATAAAACAAATGGATATCATTTCATCATAAGAAAAGTGAAACCATGGAAATCATAGAGACATTATACTTAAAACATACACATATGAAATAATTTCATCTTAGATGGAAAATGGTTTTGATAAAACACTTGAAATGAATTCTTGAGGAAAATATCCTTTCTTTTTCAAAATCATTGTCTTTTCAAAAAATGCCATGAAATTTTAAAAGAAAGGGATTTTGTTGAAAATATTCATGAAATATTTTAGATTAAGCCTTATGAAAACATGGTGTTATGAAACCGTAAAAATCCATTCATTCCATATAATTTAAAAAAACATTCTCCTCATACTTTTAACGGAAAAGTAAAAAAGTTCATCGTATGGTAAACTAAAGAAATATTCCTTCCATAACACAATGTAAAAGTCAAAGAGGGGTAAACATGACTTTAAAAATACATGTAATAATATTAAACACTCTATGAAAAACATTTTTATGGACATGGATGAAAAATATAACCCCAGTAAATATTTACATATAAGCAATCTTGGATAAAAATGAGATTGCAAAATTAACCCTTACCTTAGGTCTGATATGCTACGTACGTATCCGAACATCCTGTATAATGATTTCAATAATGTAATTGACTTATTAAAGAATCATATTAATTGTTATGATATCATATATGGTTCAATTATGACTTTATATTACCCGTTCTTTTGTAAATTCCATGTTAAAGTAGCGTTTTGGGTAAAATCGTTTTATTTATCGTACATGTTTGGACTTGTTGTTTTTGATATTATTATTACTTATATCATGATTTAATTACTTCCAGAATGTAAATAATGATTTATATATCACATATATTCAGTATATATATATATATATATATATAATAGATAGATAAATGAAATGAAATACACCGTTCATGGAGATGGTAGGCCGTACGTACGCATGAACGCTGTTTTCCTTTCCTTATTTACTTGAATGGAAGTAAGTAGATGAAATATATATATATATATACATAAATCCAGTATCTTTATCATGTCATATATTTCATTCTTATTCATTATATATACTTTATAATCATTCTTGAGTGGTTAACATGGAGAATGAATCTCATCGCGTCGTGGAGACGGTAATCCGTACGTACGCATGAGCGATGATATCGTTCCCATAATTATTGAATTGAATTAGAGTGGATGATATAATATCAAAGAATCAGTATGATGTTATAATAACTATATATAGTTTTTATTTATACCATTATACCCATCCAAGTAAGGTGGCGGTGGAAAAATAGAATACACCACGACGTGGAGACGATATTCCGTACGTACGCACGCGCGGTGATTTCATTTTCCGTAGGATGGATAGAAGGTGAAATGGGGTTGTTTCATATTTATAGTAATATATAAGTATATTAGTGATACTGATGTTATTACTTTATAATGAAACAACTAAAGAAGAAGAATTTGAAGAATAAAGAAACTTGAAAGAATCGGTAGAAGAGATTACCTCTTCCTCGACACACCTCTTTTAAGCTTCTTCTTAAGGCACTAGAGTTGGTCTTTTGAGGAGACCCAAAACACTATAATGTTTCTAGTAAAGATGAGAAGGGAAATGGGTATAATTTTTCCAAGCTTGAAAGCTCAAAATTGTGTAAAGAGAAGAGGGAGGAGGTGCCCTTTTATAAGGGAGGAGAGAGGCACCTTAGGAAAAACTTAAAATATTATTTTATAATAAAGTCATATTCGGTTTATAATAGCTCAAAATTGATTTATTTAGAGACTATAGTGGTTATGGGTCGAAATAATCTCAACAAATAGGTTTTAGACAAGTTTAGGTTACTATTTTAAACTTATCATTTAGATTTAACTCTAAGTTAAATAATTTAACTTTTACCGTGTCTTCTTGTTTTCTTACACTATATGGTTAATAAAATTACTATAACAAGACAAAAGAACCCCAAGTAGTTCATTATTAATATATATAACCTTAGATAATTAATGTTTCAAAACCGTAGATTTTTAAGAATAGAATAACAATTAATAATATAATATTTTTTTTAAAAACTATTTTATGTCCATTTTGACACAATTTGGTAATTGATTTTCTTGAAAATCATAACAGCATGATTAGTTCTAAAAAAGTTAATTAAATCACTTATAACATAACATATTAACCTATAAAATTATGTTAATTCATAAAAAGTCTTAAATTACATTTATTTGGGTATTTATAACATCAATTATGTTAATATTTCATTAATAAGGTAATTTTTGCATCATCATTGTGTCATAAATAAATTAAATTATTTAACGTCTAAAAATTATAAATAAAATTTTATTACGTAGAAAATAGTTTTATATTTCTAATAAATATTTATAGTCGAATTTATCTTATGTATAACCCTATGTTAAAAATGTTTTATTTATTAAACTTTGATTTTAACTCTTTTAACTCTTCTTTAAATAAAATAATAATAAGTGTCCTAATCTAATCTAAGTGGACCTAAAAGGTAATATTTTATTTTTAAGGTTGTTTTTGGGCTAATTACACTTATCCAATAGATTTAGGACATGTGTTAGGGTAATAATAATATCATTTTTACCCTTAATTACCCTATTTACTTTTAACCGTGGTAAATAAAAGTAAAAAGTTACTATTCACCAAAAATAATTTTTATCTTATTGAACCACATTTTACTCCTTGATATTAACCATGTCTCTCGGATTTTCTAAATTCAAATCACCGAAGCGGTAAAATTAAGTTTTATGTACAATTGCAAATGCTCCTAGGAGGTGGGTAAAAGACGGTGAAAAGTTCAATAAAAATTTTATACATCTAAAATTATTATAAAATGACTCTAATGAATCACATTGAACATATATAAGTATTATGTATCTATTTTGACGTAAAATAAATTTAGATAAAATAAATAATTATTTAAATATGAATTCGGTTTTTAAATAGTAACCTAGTGGTTTCACTATTCATCAAAAATTGATTGTTTTCAGAAAAATACCAAAAATTCACCCTAGGCTAATTTCGATATTCCGAATCCAAAAATGAAGTCCATTTTGAAAGATAAAATTTATAAAATTTCAAAATGTTGGTATTACTATTCATAATGGCTAGTTTATATAATATTTTAATAACATATCGTTGTTTAGTGAAACTCGATATTGCGTACAACACACGCTATTGAGGAAGGTCGTGATTGCATGTAATGCAAGCCAAGTCAGGGTTGCGTGTAGTGCAAGATTAATTTGTTGTTGCGTATAACAGAATCCAACCATATTTCATTTATATATTGAATATCTATATATATATACACTCAATGTTGCGTAGAATAACCTCTATTAAACGAACTTGAAATTGTGTATAACACGATCCAAGAATAGTGTTGCATATACTGCAAGCTAATACGATGTTGCGTATAGCACAATATAATCTTGGTGTAGCATACAACACAAGACATCAAATAAATTAAAAAGAATACTTCACATAAAATCTTGGGGTGTTACATTTAATATAGTGTTTTTACCCTTATCATGTCCTACAAACATGAATTCTATTTGGGTACCGACTAGGTAGCCCAATTAGGGTGTGAGTAAAACTTTGTTGACCACCAAAAATTTCATCAAAAACAATATCCAATCAATAACAGTGTATGAATTTGTATAATAAAAAAAATACAACTAATAAGTTAAACAATTTATATATTCAACTATTCTTTATTTAACCACATAACCCCTGGGTCCCTGAAAACACCCAAACCATTAATATCTACTTCAACCCATGCCAGAGTCAGAATCCTACCATATATTCAATTCAAAATTCATTATAAAACATGGAATTTAATTATCCATTTCATTCCAACTCATATCATGGTCATTTAGAGCCATAGTCCAATGTTAATCTCATGGGTGTAGAATGTTGTGTCTCGAACCTTGCGAGTATTTGGAGCCTCTATTCCTGTCCCACACCTGAATGTCACATGGATATTTGGAGCCTCAGTCCCTATGCCATACTTTCTATCTCATATGGGTATTTGAACCCTCATTCCCTATGCCATACCTAGTTTATCACATATGGGTATTTGTAGCCTTAGTACCTATCCCACACTCAATGTCACATGAGAATTTGGAGCCCCATTCAGTGTCCAAAACTCTTATATGAATCAACCAAACATACATCATTGTTTCTTATTCTTTCACCGGGGCACGCGCATACACCTGTGGAGGACGCGTAGCTGTTGCCCCACATTCCCACTTTCCAATGTCAGGAGGCATCTGTCGCTTATTCAGGGACATTTTCTCCTTGATTGAAATGGGATGATGGGATGTTGGTTCTTCTATCCATGGATTCCTCCTCAGAACTCTTCACCTTTTTCGGGTCTCCCTTATAGACTAAGATGTTGTTCGTGAAAATCTTCCCAGTTCCATGTCTTCATGGATGCCGGTTAATTAAACTACTTCTGTTGAGACATTCCAAGGGGTTCGATCCAGGAAGCAACATTTGGTTGGAGGAGTAGTCACGTTGGACATCCCTGGCATGTCTGGACAATGGAACACTTGCATGTTTATGTTTCTTCCCCTTATTATTAGGCTTCTCGAGGGTGTGGAATCCCAAGGAATGCCACATTGAATGCAGAGAATTATATGCCATGGACATGTATCTGAGGTTTTCTTCAGCTTCTTATGTTTAACAAAGGGTATTCTACAGGTTTAACGTCTAGATAAGAAGGATCAGACTAATCAGAACATTGACTAGAGTGGATCAGATGGGTGAAACCCTAGAGGAAACACTGATATTGGGGATAACACATGGTTAGTTACCTGGTTACCACTAGGAGCAATGAAGAGGTAAATTAGAATGATCTCACCGAGATGTGGAGACCTGTATAATAATCAGTATGGATGATGGAGGGGTGAGAGTTGACGAATAATTAAGTGGAACCGATGTAAGGACAACAGTGAGGTCGGGCTTGAGTCTCAAACTGACTTCCTACATATCCCCATGGTAGGGAATCAATGTTTGCATAGTTCGTGAAGCGATGGGACACCTAAGGAGGTGACCAATGTGAAGGGGTCTCGGAGGAAGTAAAACCTCCAGGTTGGGGCATGAAATTATGGTGTGTGTGATGGACAACGACGCGATGACATGATGGGGATTACACGTGATTATTGGCCCGAGAGTTGTTCTGACGCTACTGGGAAAGACCGATGATATGGATCCCAACAAAAGGGACAACAATAGCTTACCACTGGGTTTAGGTTGACAACCGCTTCCCGTTGACATGGAGTCACAACAAATTACTCCGGGATGGGGTCAGAACGGCTTACCGTTGTATAGGGTCACAAAGTCTTACCGCTGGATGGGGTCACAACGGCTTACCGCTGGATGGGGTCACAACTGCTTACCGTATGATAGGATCACAACATCTTACCGCTGGATGGGGTCACAATGGATTACCGCTGGATGGGGTCACAACGGCTTACCGCTGGATGGGGTTGAACCTCATTGAGGATTCCTAGGTACCATGCCTTGGAGACAAGGATCAAAGCCCACATAGTTCAGGCTGGAGTGGAAACCAACATGATGGGGGTCAGAACCAATGGATGGTGGGCTTGAACCTTGAGGAGGCTTTCTACGTACCTTACCTTGGCAAGGATCAAAGTCCATGTAGTTCAGAAGAAGTGAGAACCAACGTGAAAGGGGGTCAGAACCAATGTATGGGGGGCTTGAACCTCAGGTAGGCTTCCTATATACCTTTCCTTGGCAAGGATCAAAGTCCACGTAGTTCATAAGGGTTTGGTGCACCGACGTGAAGATGGTCGAGACCAATGGTTGTTGGGCTTGAACCTCGGGGATGATTCCAACGTACCTTGCCTTGAAAAGGTTCAAAGTCCACGTAGTTCAGGATGGTTTGGTACACTGATGTGGAGGAGGTCACGACAAATATGAGTTGGTCTAGAACCTCATGGAGGCTTCCTACATACCTTTCCTTGGTAAGGATCAAAGTCCATATAGTTTGGGAAGGAGTGTGGGGCTTACACTCTAGGCTGCCTAGAGAAGATGTCATGGTCGATGCTTACTCTAAGACCACGTGAGTCATGATTGGTGTGAGAAACAAGGGGCAACAAATGCTTGACGATCACATCATGGAAGGTGCATCTGTGGGAAGTGGAATGGGGGCTTACACGTGGTTAGCGGCCCAAAGAGGAAATAGGGGCTTACGCGTGGTCTGCAACCTGGGGTGATGGAGATTGGGACTTACTCTAGGGTGGAGGACCATTGGTGATAAAGCCCAGTGGAAGAGGGATTTGGCACCGAACAAAGAGAGGAGGAGTTGGGATGATACCTCTTGTAGGAAAAGCTAGAGGCTTACACCAAGGTGGTTTCCTTTTTCTCGTGGACAAACGCCGCTCCAATAAAGAGGATCTCATTACATGTGAGGAATGATTTCACTCCAGTAGAGACCAGTGGGCATGAAAAATGTCCATGGTGGGGGAACTCCACGTACGACACATGGGGTGAGGATATAGTTTAACGTCATGTGTTGAGGACGATGGCACTTGGCAGTTTAATGTCCTGCATCTCGGACGAGATGGGTGCACTCTGCACCCCTTAGGACTTACATAATAGATACCCACCCTCCCTTGAGGGAGGGAAGGAATCAACAATTCCGTTGTGAAGGGGTGTTATGTAGAGATCCATTGAGGGGTCCACATTAGTGTGGTTATGCGAAGAAGCAATAGTCGTTAGCATACATATGCGGAGAAGCATGAGGCGAAGCAACACAATGGGAAGTAGCACCCAAGGGACTTTGACGTTAATTCATGCAAAACTAGAAGGTCGCATGGGAAAAGGATTTGAAGAGCAAAGGGGTTCATAGGTAGAATCATTGTGAAGCTCTGGTACTCCCCGAAGTAAAGGGGATTCGTGAAGGGGTGTGATTTGTGAAGTGAAGTGTCCTAGCTTAGGCATAGGGTATAGGTGCATATGAAAAGTGCTTTGCGAAGCGGAAAGGCCCTCTTAGAGTAGTACTTCGCAAACCAAGGGTTCCTTGTGAAGCATTGCATTGTGAAGCAATGTGCTTCACGAAGAACAATGAACCTACCTTAGCATGTGGGTCACATGTGCATGGAGGGTGCTTTGCGAAGCATAAGTACTCTGTAAATACCTGAGTCCCCTTGGGGATCCCCTTCCTTCATGAAGGCCCGTGGGCTCCATGAAGGGCATCCCTCTTTGAAAAGAGCCTGAATTCAAGAAAAGGGGGAGGCACTTCACGATGCAAAATTACGTTGAAGAGCACATGGTTTGCAGAGCAAAGATTGCTTTGCGATTTGGGAGCTAAGAAGGTGAAAGGTCAGAGGATCAATCCTTTGGGATTGAGGAGAGACTGATATTTATAGGCAAGAGGCACTGTGAAGAAGATCTCTCTCAGTGTGAATCCATGTGGCATTTTTTCATCACTGCGGAGCCTCTCAACTCCGTGATCCTCGGAGACTTCGCAAACATCAGAGGGGGTTCGTAGAGCCTCCCGCCTTCTTGCTTCGTGGTGGGTTTCTGAATGTCAAATGGGTTCATGGAGCCTCTTTCCTCCTTGATCCATGTAGGGTTCATAGAGGCGAAGCTTGGTGCCAACCGCGGTGCTACGGGACTCCACGAACAAGCTTCACGAGACATCCCCTAAGGCTTTCTGTTTGTTCTTGTTCGTCCCAAATATTGTGCCAAAAAATTCCTCTCACAGACTTGGAGTCGAGGAGAAATCAATGGTCAAAGTCTGAGGGTCAGTCACCAAGATCCCTCAGCCAATCATGAAGCTGACTCGTGAAGAAGGCTTGCGAAGCGGAGAGGCGACGGGCAGGCCGAGCGCACCTCAAAGCTCACTACGGTTAGACATGTCGTGAAGCACCAGGGCTCTTCTCCTATAAATAGGGGAGTTGATATTTATTTTTTACTTTATCTTCTTCACGTTTTTGTCATTTAGAACTCTCTATTCTCGAATCTATGCTTACTTCATGATTTTTCTCCACGAATCAGTTCTTAAGTTTTGCGAATCACAGTGAGTCTTTGACTCTGCAACTGTGTGCTCTATGGCTTTCATATCATGTTCAGTGCCTGTCTTCGTGATTCTGTTGCTGGGATCAAGCTCCACAAATGGTATCCACGAACGGGATCCATGAATGGGCTTCGCGAAAAGTGTTTAAATATTAAAAATGGAATGGCTCACCAGGAGGCTTCTAGGGGGTCCTTCTGGATGCTACCCAAAGGGAGGAGATGGTGAATAGATTGGGTCTAGGGGAGTTGGTACAGAGCCACTCTGATCATGATTCATTGGTTAATATACTATTATAAAGCCAAAGGAATTATCCGATGTGTAAGAGGCTACCTCTATATGGATTTGGGATGAGGGATGACGTCTTCATCCCAGAAGCAAGTAGGTATGAGCCAACATACTCATTCAGGAGCCCGCCGTGCAAGAGCCAGTGGTTCAGGGTAGCTGACGACCATGCTCGAGAGGCCTTCATGCATGTTATTGCTGATTGTATATACAATCATCAGAACAATGTTGAAGGGAAGGAATTTTAGCTGGAGACATCCCCCCCTCTTTACCAAACAATCTTGAAGGCAACCCTGAGGAACCCGGGGAAGGGATGGTCTAATGAGTGGGATCTACGCTAGGGCGGAAACTTCACAGATAATTGAGCTTGGGTATACTGGGTAGGTTCCTCGTGTGAAGAGTTCGGGGAAATTCTAAGGATAGTGGGCATGTATGAGGTGGCTTGGGCCTCCCTATTTGATATCTACCAACTGAAGTAGCTGATGCCGAATTTGTTGAATAGGTGGTCATATAGGACCAATACCTTCCACTAACACCACAGGGAGGTTGCCATCTGTTTATTGGATGTACATCAGATCTTGGGGGTCCTGATACTGGAGGTGATGTATGATGAATTCCTCCCCATCATGGGTGTGTGGGAGGATCCGAAGAAAATTCCACCGCTAGCGATGACATTGAAGGAGATGGTGCAGGGTGAGGACAAAGAAGAAGTGAGAGACATCCACTTCAGATGTTGGTTCAAGCAGTTTCTGAACTTTCCGATAGACAGACAGTTTCTGATGAGGCCCTGAAATTTTCCGAAGGGGGATCAATGGGGCAAGGAGCACTTGTACTGGTGGATCTTGGAGGACAGCCAGTGGAAAACCTGGGGATTCAGTCTCAGCACCAAGCAGCAACCAGTAGTCAGGATGGAGACATTCATCACAGCTCTCATTTACAGTTGGATCCTGCCGGTTAGGGATACGAACATGGGCGTGTGACCAAGGACATTTATCATGGCATCCATGTTGGAGATAGGAGGGTGGGTGAACCTCGGAATCCTGATGCTTGCCATGCTGTACAAGATGTTGTGGCATATCAGCGAGGGGAAGAGGCCACAAAGGATATGCGGGCCATTCCACCTCTTGTATGGGTGGATAGTGGTGCACTTCAGGGGGGTCTATGAATATCTGAACCCCATCTCCCCTCCAGGATCGAACTTCCTCCCATGCATCCCGAACACCACAGGGAGATTTTCGGTCAAGATGACCATGCCACCGGTACTGAAACGGTTCTGGAAGGTCGAGGAGTTCAACTTTCATCTGTTCCCACTACCAACAGGTTCTTTCACTGATGATGGGAAAGGAACGGAAGAGAACATGTACTATATCCTAGCCTTTTGTGGTGGAGTCCTGGTGGCAAGAGTGGACCGTGAGAATCTCAGCGAGCCGTACACCCCGCACCGATTCACCAAGAAATTTTTGGGGTATGTAGGGACTGACCCCACAGGTCTATTTAGGGGTGCGCCACGAGGAACATCCATGTGTGATGAGGTAGATATAGATCATGTTCACATGGGAAGACGAGAAGATGCGGAATGATCTGCCTCTAACCACTTCCATCTTTGGATTGGTGAAAGAGTATGCCAAAAGTTGGGAGGTGGCCTAACCGAGGGAGATGATGAAGCTGCCAACTGTTTAGGCTGGTGATCATGTGCCTCTCCAACCTCGATTCTTGGGTTGGAAGGAGGAAAGGAAATCATGCTGTGGTGGGGCTTCTGTGGCGGTGAGGCCCGTACCGGTTGAGGGGGAGGAAACGACAACATATCGAGTAGTGGTAGTGGAATCGACTATCCCAGAAGAACAAAGTTATTTAGAGGGGAGGCCACCAAGAGGATTCTGTAGAATATTCACTCAAGCTCTAGGGAAGCGGTTGTGCCACATAGAAATTCCGATGAATGCTGTCTTCCTGGAGGCCTAGGACATATGGGAAGTCAATAGGCAATTCATTGGCCTGTTCAAGATGTGGCAACACTTGAACAGTCTTGGGATGGATTTTCTAGGGATATTCCCCATCAAGGACGGTTTTACAGTGACCCAAGTGGAGGAGGAAAAATACCTAGCAGAGTTGGATGACATTATACACTCCCGAGGTACCCCGAATCCATTGATTGATTGGGTAAAGGTGTTGTTATATTGAACGACGCCTTTATTGTTGTCAGCCACTGAACTAAGAGAACACTTCCCTCTGCTGGAAGAATTAGATGAGTCCTCCTTGGGGGAGGAGGCCATTAGGGGGAGACCATTAGAGGAGGGTGAAGTTGGTGATCATGACCCGGATCTTGAAGACTTTACAGAGGCCCTTGAAGTAAAATCCCAAGCCCCTTCATCAGGTTTTTCTTCCATGTAATTTTGGACTCCTTACTAATCATTTGAAATGTGTTATAGGACCTCATACATTGAACCCGTTCTCATCCCTCTATGGATGTAGATGCTGGGCCTTTGGGATCCACACCCGCTGCTATGGAGATTACCGCATACAGCGGGGCCAATATACCTGAGGTGGCTCCTCTAGAGTTTTTAGACCTTCCGATAATATACGGAGGGACACACCTCGAGGTCCCTACAGCAAAAACCCAGGAACGAGACCAAGAATTTGATCTCTATAATTCTCTTTCACACAATTCATGACTTACACTCATTGACCAGGCTAACGACATCTGTGCTCTTTTGATATGCACAGTCCTTCAAATGGTGTGGACTGCCTTGGAAAGGTTGAATTGTATTCCTGGCATCTATTTTCCCAGGGGAATATTGGTGGTCGTGGAGGCAGATATCCAGACCGACCGACCGACGACACTCCCGATCACTAGTTGGATCGTTAGCAGGGCCGACCCTGAGATTATTAAGGTTGGATCCGATGATGAAGATCGATTGGATATCCTGGGTCCCATCATAAACGATCAAACACCAGATGCAGACCCTGCTGACAAGTTCTTGGGGGCATTCTCTACATATGAGCCTATCAACCCTGCAGATTAGGATGAGATGAATTCTGATGAAGAGGATAAAAAGATAGTCCATCGCCGATCATGGAAATTGATCAAGAACTTCATTGAAGACCCCCCAACCATAATAGATAGATCAGATAGAGAGACTTTGTTCGTGACTGTACGAACTGTGCACTGTGGGAGTGGATGCCCATCGTCCCCACATGCTCATCTGAGATTTCATGGCAGAGAAGATCTGGGAGTACGACCGTGGCCTTGGTGTGGGATGGAAATGGAGGAAAGATGTGAACATCAAGAGGCTCCAGGAGGCTGAAAATGAGGTTCAATGGCTATAGGTATGGGAAGATGATCTATCATCCTCCCTCAATGCACAATCAGAGTTAATATTACGATTGAAGGCCCAACTGGGAGAGGCCAAGGAGTGCATGAAGCAAGCCTCTACAGAAATGGTCATCATCTGGACTGATGTGGAGTGGGCCCAAATTTTGGCTGATGAAGATCTCCCCATTCTTGTCGAGGAGGAGCCGGAGCTGAATAGGCGACCTCAAATCCTGTACGCCACAAGCCAGAGGGCGACAGAGCTGTAGACTTCTTTGGACAGGGTCAACCCATCCATGGGAGGGATTGATCCTCAGGTGTTGTAATACTTGCAAAACTTCAAACATACATTCATTATTTGATCACTTTATGCAGGATACATGCATGAATTTTGTTATTTGTATTGGTTTATTACATTCCCTTCATATTCATGGAGCGTCTAGTGATCAATCCCTAAGCTCACGTGGGTCGGGCCTGATGTGAGATACAAGGGATGAAAACCTTATTATTCCATCCAAATATAGGATTGAAAAAAAATGTTTTGAGAATCTAGGGGTTTGAACAATCAATCTATATTTCTAGGGAAAAGGGGGGAGGCCTGATTTGAGGACATGGACCTCAGAACAATTGACGTTCCATCCTCCTAATGTGCTCTAGTGCACGAGCTGGGTAACACCAAGGGTGTTGGAATTAATCCGAACATAGGGGAGTGGAATGTGTGAATCACGATACCCAAAATTCATAATAATGTTGGGATGTCATGAAAATGAAGGATATATGTTGACCATATTAGAAACATAGTATCGTTATCGCATTATCCTGAAATGGTAATAACAAATGTGGGCCAACTGCTGACCATGTTTGAAACACGGGTCCTGACTTGAAATGTCATCCATTAGGCTTCCAGAACATTAGCCTAGGATAGTAGGCGATCCATAGGCTAAGCATCTATACTGTTAGGGGGTTCCTTTTGACATTAAATAGGACAAGGGTCCAAATAAAGGGCACACAAAATATGGAAGGTGGAGTGATGGGTTGGTTGAATGGAGTTCAACACCCTTGAAATTACGCCACCGTGGTGAAGACACGTTAGGTGGGCACATCGGTCAGATCAGGGATCATACCTACTTCCAAACAAGAACTATCCGGTAAGGGACTGGAATGCCTGGTAGTTTTACATCATACCAATAAAGGAGATAAACACGCAGTTTAAACGCCATATGGTGTATAAAATGCACAAAGTTTTAAGGTTACACTACCTGGACCGTAATTGGGGTTGAAGGGAAAGAAGGGTTAATGACCCTGAGGCCGACCCCAAGGAAAAATGCCTGGGAATCACTAAATATCCCATAAGTATGAGAATCAAGCAAAACATAATTCTTGAGAACAATGTGGTTGGATACCAGCGCTGGTAGGGAAAACCTTCTCTAGCGAGGAAGCTGAAACATGTCATGATTGACTTGGGGCATCCTGAATTTGTTCTGGGTAGAACCGTGGTTTAGTGTCATGCGTTGAGGAAATATAGACTCGTGAAGTTTAACATCATACGATAGGATGAGGAGTTAAAGGATAGATTCCAAGAAGGGATTATGTGATGCGGTAACTATAAAGCCAACGTGAATGAGGCCATAAGGATTCCACACCACACCACATATCATCGGAGGAAGTTCATTAGGTCAAGTGACCAAAATTGAAAGTTAGGTAGGGCCCGAAGAAAAGCATTCGGGCATTCCTACGTACCCCTCAAGGATAGGAATCAAGTCATACATAGTTTTGAGAGTGCAGTTTAATGTCATGCGGGACGAATAAAGGCATGTGTGGCATGGTTTCACCAGTACAATTCCTACTAGAACTACTAATCCCATGTGAGTCGTGCTCGATGTGGGAAATAAGGAGTAGTGATGGGACATCCCTAGCACAGGAAGGCACAAGTCAGGGGCGATGGGACACAAGTTCAATGACATCCCAATGATGTTGGCCCGACTATATAGCGCACCTAGATGTGCGAAGGGGTAAAGCTGAGTATGTTGGAATTACACTTGGACATAAGGAAGAAGAAATGTGTGAATCATGATGCTCAAGATTTAGACCACAATGATGGTGGCATGAAAATAGGGGATAACTGTTGACCTTGATTGAAACACAATATCTGTTTCACCTTAGCCCAGAATAAGGACTGACAAATGAGGGTCGACCGCTAACCATGTTCGAAACACAGGACCTATCACGAATGTTGTCTAAGGTCCTCAGAGACGTTGGCCCAAGACGGTAGGTAATCCAGTGTGTCATGAGACCAGACTGTAAAGGGGGTCCCTTCAGACATGAAAGAGGATGAGGATCCAAATGATGGTCTCATGAAGCTTGGACATGGAATGAGGGAATGTCCCTGTGAAACTTCCACACTTTGGGCACTTCCACAATTCATATTATTACAACAAAAAGACACATCAGATAGAGGGAGTCAAGTCCCCCTCCAAGTAAAAGGGTCATGAGGTTTCATGCTTCCTGAATTAATGGTCATAGGATAGGCCATTAATGGGAGATTGATTTAATTGACTGGGCACAGGGTGGCGAAGTAGCCAAACAAAACACGTAGTTACCATTGGGAGATCTTAGTTTAGGGTCATAGAACTCAGACCAAGTTGGGAAAAGACATGGTGGGCACACGGTATGGCTATTAAAAAACCTGACGTGAATTAGAACCCATGAGGTACTCGCCACACCACATGTTCCCAAAAGGGGTTGGGCCTAGGGGCCGAAAGAGAGAGGACATGATTTTAGATTCCTAGGGCTGGACCTAGAGAAAATATGTCTAGGCGTTCCTACGTATCCCATGAGGATGGTAATCAAGCCGTACATAGTTCTGGAAGATGTTGTACAGTTTAACATCTTGCGGTAAGGATGCGGAGTGGTATTAGTTTTTGGTCATAGAGCTCAGACCATAGGTGGTAGTGAATGTGGGAGACACATGGTGAGGTAATTTATAAAACCCGATGTGAATGGGAACTTGGAGTCCAGATCACCATGTGTTCCTTGGGGATATTTTTGGTCGACGGACCGAAAACAAAAGTTTGGTTGGGCCCGAGGAAAAGTGTACATGTGTTCCTATGTATCCCATGAGGATGGGAATCAATCTATATATAGTTCTGAAGGTGTCACGGTAAGGTACCAGTGCCAGAGAAAATAAGGTCATGCGGGTCTGGCCCTTGCACCAAAAGAAGCGACATTTGGTAGATCTGTTTGTCCTTTAGGATGGATGTGTTTTTTTTGAAGTGATGGACCTAGGATAGAAAGTCCAGGCATCTCCATAAGAATCAAGCCATGTTCATGTGTTGAAAAATGGTATGGTGTGCGACTGATACCAAACATGATGTCCCCACGAGTGAGGACACCACGATGTAGTGCCATTTTTCATCATGCCGACAGGACGATAATGTCATAGTTTAAGATCATGTGATGGGACCAGATATGTATTTTAACATCGTTCAGTATAGATGTAACATTTTAAAGTCATGTGGGACTAGGAAACATAGTTTAGTGTCATATGGATCAGAAATATACATGAAAGATGAGGTTTGAATGGGAATGTGCACAGTGCGATAAAGCATACCTGACATGAATGAGGACATGATCCCATATTACATCGCGCATGATTATAAGAATGAAACATTGGCCTGGGGGCCCAAAAAATGTTAGAGAATATGGTTAGGAGGTTGGAGAGACTATCTCCTTAAATAGGAGTATGTGATGCGGCAATTGTAAACGTGATGTGAACGAAGGCATAATCCCACACATGCCAAATCACGCGGTCCTATAAGAGTTGGGGCCTAAAAGATAGAACATAAGAGATGAATTAGTGGAACTCAAGTTAGAACCAAATAAGAGATATATGGGTGTTCCTACGTATCCCATGAGGATAGGAATCAAGCCATACATAGTTCTGAAGAAGGTGACATATAAAAAGATCTTAGTTTAAGGTCTTAGAGCTCAGACCATGGAGAAGTGGAACTCTTCCAAGTAGGCACAGAACTCAATCCAAGACCACGTGAGTCAAAATCAGTGTGTGAAATAAGGTAGAAATTTTTTTGAGCAATACTGGGAATGCATGCCAAAGGGAAGTCGGTGCGGAGCCCCTAATGACGCGTTACCGCGACTTTGTCCTCCTAACACGCAAATGTGCACTGAGGGATAGAGCCCGGAGTGTCAAAATTCCACTTGGACATGATGGGGTGAAAAATAATATGAATCATATAACCAAAATTCAATCTTTAAGGGGTTGGTGTGATGATGGAGAATAACTATTGATTGTGTTCTAAACACAACATCCATATCATGTTGCCTGAAATGGGAACAACAAATGAGCGTCGACCACGGACCACGTTCACAATGCGGGACTTGTATCAGTTTATTTTCTGAAACCCTTGAAGGCGTTGGACTGTAATGGTAGGAGATACCTTATGCCTAGAATCCATGCCATTTGGGAGTCCCTTGGGATGTGAAAGATAATGTAATCCCAAATGAAGGGGAATACGAAGCCTGAAAAATGGGTGAAAGCATGTCCAGGAAGAATCTGACACTCCAGGCTCTAGACCAGAGTACTCATGGGCCCATTGTAGAATCACTGAAGAGGGTTGAGGGACCTGACTTAAGGGAAACTGACTTGAAGATATGAGTGTAGGGGAAGGGAGAGAAGGACACTCAGGAGAGAGATGCATGCGACATGGTTGTCAAAAACCCGGCGTGAATGAGGACATAATCCCATACCACACCATATGACACTCTCCTGGAAGAATACAGGCCAAGGGGCCAAGATGATAGGGGAGTTTCTAAGATATGGGGCTGGACCCAGAGATTAGACATTCAAGTGGTCGTATGTATCCCTTAAGGATAGGAATAAAACCATATGTAGTTCTGGAAGAGAATGACGCGCAGTTTATTATCATGCAACAAGGATGAAAACAAGGGCAAGATACCCCAACGAGGGATGTGTATGGCGCGGCGAGTAACCCGACTAGAATGAAGACATAATCCCATACCACACCATAAAATATTAAGTGATAACTTGGTCTAGGGGCCCGAGAAGGCCGAGGGACCTGAGGCTGGGCTACAGACAGAATTTCACAGCCAGCTTGTAGTTTAACGTATTGTAGTGAGGACGACAGTGATCTTAGTTAAAGGTCATAGAGCTCAGACCTCATTTTCCTATTTTAATGTCATATGTGTGGGATAGAGAGGGTGAATCATCATCCCTATGGAAGACCACAAAGTGGAAATGGTGGTAGAGGACAACTGTTGACCATGTTCGCAACATAGTATCCACTCTTGTGTGACCGGAATTCGGGGAAAACAATTGAGTGTCGACCATTGAACATATTCAAAACATGGGACTTGTATCAATTTTCTGCTCACAATCCTTGAGGACGTTAGCCTATAATGGTAGGAGAGCCCTTGGGCCGAGCATCCATGCCATCCGGGGGTCCTTTTGGATATAGAAGGTGATAGATTCCCAAATGATGGGGCTCACGAATCATGGTAGGGCCAGTGCTCGTGAGAAAGATGATAAATAAAGGGAGGGATGTCTCAAGGTGATATGTGTGGTGTAGAAAAATATCCCAACATGAAAAAGAATGTGAGTCCATACCACACCGTATAATCCCAATTGAGAACTCGTTCTAGGGGTCTGAAGGGGTCGAAGGACCTGAGGCTGGGCACCCCATTCAACTATAGCCATATGACCTCTCATGTTGGCATTACCTCATCACAGCTTCTAAGACAACATGAACAATGATCGGGGTGGGAAATAAGGAGCATGACTAGGCTCTCCCCATCACATAAGGGTCTGAAAGCTAGAATTACCCTCCTGCTCGAGGCAGACCGAGGTTTGGAGGGACGAAGGGGAAGAATGAATCACTACAATCCATGTTTAGGACATATGGGGGTAGTGACAATAATAAAGGATGGATGTTGACCAGGTTTGAAACATTGCATCCACATCGTGTAACATGTTACGGTCATGATGAACTTGATGTGAATGAGGGCATAATCCTTCACCCCACCACGTGTTTCGTCTCAATGGGAGGTCCTGATGTTTGGGGTTGGGCCTATGGAAAAAATGTCCGGGCAGTCCTATGTATCCCATGAGGATGCGGATCAATCCATACGTTGTTCTGAAAGGGCTGTGTAGTTTAACGTCATGCAGTAAGGATGTGGGAGGATTAGAAGAACGAGGGAGGGCACATGGTGTAGTCATCAAAATCCTGACTTGAGTGGGGCCAAAGAAGCCTATATGAAACCATGTGGGATCCTCCAAAAGAACTATTCTCAGGAGGGGATTGTCAAAGAGGAAACTGGGGTTGGAATCAAGATGAAGCTTCTGAGCCTTCTTAAGTATCCCATGAGGATAGGAATCAATCCATATATTGTTCTTGAGATGTGGTCTAACATTTTGCAAGATGACGTAAATTTTAAATTCATGTAGGACTGGACAGTTTAAGGTCATGGAGGACCCTAGTGCAGTTTAGGGTCTTGCATGACCATAAAAAGGGTCTCAAGAAAAATATTTCTTGAGGAAATTGGCATTGGTGGGAGGAGTTATATTCTCACTATCCATGGTCACCAATGAGTATGTTCCATTGGAGTAAACCTTGTGAACAATGTAAGGTCCTTCCCATTTGGGCTCCAACTTGGGTGGTTTCATGCCGGGTATCATTGGTTTCTTTAGGGACAATACCAAGTCGCCTTGTAAGAAGGAACATAGGTGAAATTTTCTGTTTAAAGCTCTAGATATCTTGTTTTGATGCATTTCCAGGTTGTGCAGGGCACATAGCATGTTCTTGTCGAGCGCTTATAACTCAGTCAGCCAGATTTTACCCACTTTATCTGGAACTTTCTAATCATAGATAGTCGTTCACAATGAGGGAATGTTAGGACCAATAGGGGCCTATATACCCTGAGGGGGGGGGGGAATCAGGGTATGGATTTCTTTTCTAAATTCTTCCTACCCCACTGGATCTTGAACTCTTTATTACAAAGGTCACTTTGTTTGCACTTGTGTGTTTATTATGATCACTTCTTTTATTCTTTATCTGATGATGATTATTTGAATGAAATGCATGGAAGCAAGAAGGCAAACATAGAGATTTTTACTTGGTTCACCCTCACTGAGCTATGTCCAAGGAGCATGCAATGATGATGTGTCGCTGTACCAAATGAACTAAAGCTCACTACCAATAATGTTCAGGCTAGATCACTTCTATGTCTAGGCTCACTTCCTTTACAATTTTTAGGGTCAGCTCACTGCTTTCCCAAAGTTCACTCCATATTTCTCTCTCTCAGGCTCACTACCGTTAGAAAGGATAACCTTCTTCCTCTTCCTTTTCTGACTGCACTTGAAAGGGATCCACTCACAGTTTATAGACCTGTAGGTCTCTTCATTTGCATGAATACATGCATCCTTAACCATTGATAGATTCTCTGTTAAAGTCCAACTTTCATCCACTGATGAATACCCCTTTTCTCTTGAACACTGGGCAATTCCTTTGGAAATACCTTTGCAAAGAACCCTACTTCGCAAGGCTCCCAATTTCCTGAATCTCAAACAAGCCTTCACAAAGCTCTTACATTTTCACAAAGAACTTTCGAGAAGCACTCTCATGAATCTCAAGTCATCATACAGAGACTTCCCTCACTAATCTCACTAAGACAACATAGAGCTCTCAACTTTTGCGGAGCTAGATTAGGCGTCATGAAACTCTTCTTTGACGAAGCACACTTCCTTCATGAACCACCTTCATGAACTGAGATAAAATTACTTTCTTTGAAAAATATATTCATCTTTTGAGGGGGTCGAAGTATATTTATAGACGATTCCACTGACCCTCGAACCTTCCGCTCAAAGTCAATGCCACATTATCTCAAATCACGATGCTCCGAAGTTCCCTCCGAAATTCTCTCAAAATCTCAAAGCACCACAGCAATTTTCTGATCACAAAGCTCGGAATAATCGCGGAGCATCCCGTTAAATCCTTAGCACATTCCCCACAAAGCTCCCTCACAAAGACCTTCACCGTCATGATGCACTTCAGCCTCTATCATTCGCGAAGGTCGTCATAATCGCAAAGCATCACCGTCAACATTTTTCTGCTCTTCATGAAATCCAATCCATGATGCTTATCTTCACAAAACTCCTGCCTTTTCCATATTAAAATTAGATCTTCAAGGAAATCCTATTTTTTTATGCTCACTATACTCCAAATATTGGACCCTAAAAATTTGGAAAACACTGGAAAAAGATGCCACCTTGTATCTATTCTTTTATACCGCCTCCAGATCATCTATTACTTTTTCATGGTTCTTTGTCAATATGGATTGTCAAAAACATCTCTAGAACTCGACAATTCACTATGGAAACCTACATTTTCAACAAACACAATCAACACAAAAATGATGCAATGTTACCTTGAGGGATTTTTTCCCAACAGGGCAATTGAATCTCTATGGGAAGGATGACCTCTGTCCCATACACCAGGGAATATGGGGTCACCTGGGTGGAATTACAAGTTGTTGTCTGATAAGCCCAGAGGGTGTTAGTGAGCTTGTCTGGCCAACTCTTCTTGTTCTGACCAACCAACTTATGCAGAATTTTAGAGAGGGTTTTGTTTAACACCACACTCTGTCCATTTTCTTACGCATGATAGCGGGAGGTATGGTTAGACCAGATATTGTACGTAGCGTAAAATTTCTTCATCTCAACTGCTCGAAAGTTCATTCCGTTATTGGTGAAGATGGCATGAATGACTCTAAATCAGTAGATGATGTTGGAGCTCACGAAGTCAATGAAGGAACGAGCCTTGACCTCTTGGAGTGGAACTGCCTTCGCCCACTTGGAGAAGAAATCTATAACAGTTAGGATAAATCTGCACTGGTGAGCTGTCACCGGTGGATATGGTCCCACGAAATTGATTCCCCATACCACAAATGGACAAGTGTACTTAGTGGAGTGGAGAGGATCCGGTGGATGATGCATGATGTTATCATGAATTTGGAACATGTGGAACCTTTTGGTGAACTCAATGAAATCATGGATCATAGAGGGAAAAAAGTACCCCAGTCTCTGGATCTGGTGAGATAGTTTTGGTCCAGTCTGATCAGCCCTACAGGAACCTACATGAACCACCTACATGACTTGATAAATCTTGACTTCTTGAATGCAATGAAGGATAAAACCATCAAACCTACGCTTGTAGAGGATCTTCTCATGACTAGGACTGTCCTGGAGGGTAAATTGTAACGCGGGGCATCGAATTCACTCGTTCTCAGCCCAATCTGCTGGTAGATTACCATTCTAGAGATACTCAATAGAGGGAACTCTCCATTCAGGAGTCACTTCAATCACTGCAACCAGGGGACCTAGGGGTCCTGACATGGAGGCGCTTGTGGTAAGGTGGCTCACCTACAGGCCTTCATCATCATCTGGAGTGACAGGTGAAATGACTCTCAGGTGTGCCACATGGATAATCAGATCATCCTGCTCGGTCTTTGAAAGTGATGTAGCTAGACTGGCCAGGGCATCAACTCGACCATTCTGAGATTGAGGGACATGAGTAACTTCTGGTAGATATGGGAACTGGGTCATTAGCTGGAGAGTGTGTTCCAGAAATGGTACAAGCTCTGGATTTTGATGATACAGTCACTGTTAATCTTCTTAATGACTAGTTTGGAGTCCCCTTTCACATGTAAATGGGGAACTTCTATCTCTAGGGCCATCTCGAGAATAGTAATGAAGGTCTGATACTCTGCCTCATTGTTGGTGCAGCCTTCTGACAAAAGAAATGAATATAGAAGAACGGATTGTGGTGGGTAATGAAGATGACACCCAGGCCTACTCTATTGAGTCTGGGGTCATTGAGCCTCCTTCCAGTGGGGCTCTGGGAAGCGCCATCGAAGTGAATTTTATAGAACAATATGGCTTAGTCCACCAAGAGAATTGCTTCATCAGGGAAATCAATGTCCAGGGACTGGTCCGCAGGAGAAGGATGGGCAGAAAGGATGTCTTCCAATGCTTTCCCTTTGATAGCCTTATGAGGGACGAACCTGATGTCGAAGAGTAGGAGAATTACCGCACACTAAGCTAGTTGGCCTGTATACATGGGGTGGTTTAGGATGTACTTCAGGGGATCTACCCAGGACACCAGATATACCTCATGATGCTGGAGGTAGTGTCACAATTTCTGTACTACGAATACCAGTGCAAGGCAGCTCTTCTCGATAGGGGAGTATCTAGTCTTCGCATCGAGGAGCATGCAGATGAGGTAGTAGAGGTTGTTCTCTATACTCTCATTGTTCTTATGGGAAATAAGGGTGCTGAGAGATTGTTCCTGGGAAGTCACATAACAGAGCAGTGTATTTCCTAATACGGGTGGTATAAGACCGGAGGCTGGATCAGATAATACTTGATTTCCTAAAAATTATCCTGACACTATTTTTCCCACTCATAGACGGTGTCTTTCTTCATGAGATGAGAACAGGGATTACACTTTCCAGCAAAATTCACAATGAACTGGCGCATGTAGGCTAAGTGGACTTGGAAGCCTCGAAGCTCCCAAATGTTGCTCTGAGGCGACATCTGTCTAATGGCCTTGATCTTCTCTGGGTCGATCTCAATGCCCCTGTATCTGACAACGAAGCCGAGAAACTTTCCAGAGGTGACCCTGAAGGATCACTTCAATGGGTTCATCTTCAAGTGATGGGAATGAAGGAAGCTGAACAATTTCTCAAGGTCTTTGAGATGATTCTAATGCTGGAGATATTTGACCACCAGGTCATCCACATAATATTACAACAACGTTCTAAGGATCATCTTAAATATGCGATGCATAGCTCGCTGATAGGTGGAACATGCATTCTTTAAACTGAATGGCATGACTTGGTAATAGAAAGTACCTTGTGGTGATCTGAAGGATATAGAATCCTCATCCTTAGGGTCCATTCATATTTGGTTATACCCAAAGTACCAATCCATGAAAGAGAGGACCTTGAACCCAGCTGTAGCGTCGATCAATAATTCCATCACAGGAAGGAGAAAATAATTATTCGGACACTCATGGTTGAGATCCTGGAAGTCGATGAAGACTCTAAATTGTTCATTCTTCTTCCTGAATGGAACAATTTTGGCTATCCATTTGGGGTAATAGACATCATAAATGAAATTTTCTCTGACGAGCTTATCAACATCTGCCTCAACCATGTCACCGTGGGAAGGGTGCATCTTCTTGGGAGGCTACTTGAACCTGCAATGATTTACTGGGAGACCGAGGCGGTGGATGGTTACCTGAGGATATAGTCCTAGAATCTTGTCATAACTCTAGGAGAATACATCATGGTGTTTTTTACGGAAGTCTATGTACTTCTTTTGCTCTTTGAGGGGTATTGCAGCACTGATCAGTGTGGGTTTCGGGTCCGCCTCGCTATCGAGGTTCACATGTACCAATTCATAAACCGTGGTAGAGATGAACTCTTCAAAGGTGGGAGGAGCATCCTATAAATCCTATTCTTCACTTATATAGGAGGTATCCTCAGTGGGAGGAGTTTCTTTTGAGTCAAAAGATCCCGACGACAAGCCAGTACAAGCCTGAGCGGCAGTGGACACTGCATCAGGGGACTCCTATACTGCCGCAACCATAGAGATGAAGGTCGTCGATCCAATCCCATATAGTATTTGGCATAAGGGGACACACGTGATGATATCAAAGTAATAGTGGCGCATCGGCTTGAGCTGGTTAATTCCAGATGGACGAAACAGGCAAGTATTATGTATTGCCATTATAATGGGTTGGGAATCCCGATACCTTATAAGATTAGGAGGCTATGAGATCACCTGATCCTGGTTTGTGTAGGAGTATGAGGTGGTATTCTGGTGTTGCTTCGACTTGGGAATGTCCTCCCACCTTGTTCCAGAAATAATAAAGCATTGTCCCATGTCTGGGGTCATAACCTCCAATCGGTGGATTGGAAAGATGTAGGCATCATCTCGATCTGTCCATGGGTCTGTTGCCGCCATGGCATGCTCGACCACATTAGTCTAAATCTTATATTCCTTTCTCTTGTAATAGTTAACATATAAATAGAAGTCTTCAAAAGAGGAAAAGGGAGATGTGTCACCATGTAATATGCCCACTCGACCATTAAGGGAGTACTTGAGGCACTGGTGATATGATGAAGGAACCGCTGCATGCAGGTGGAGCCACGACCTGCCCATCAACACATTGTAGGTGGTGTCCTATGAGACAACCATAAACTCAGTGCTAGCAATTAGACCATTAAACTGGGTCTTCAAATAGATCTTGTTGAACGGTGTCTGTTTTGTCCTGTCATAACCTTGGATTGTTAGGTCAGAGGGGCTCATATCATCCTCGGACAATCCCAGCTTCCGCAGTGTCCAAGTTGAGATTAGGTTGATCCCAGAGCCCGTGTCGACAAGACAACAGTGGACCTCCATGCCATTAAGCTAGCCAGTGATGTACAATGGGAGAATGTGCCCCTATATGAGAGAGCCTTCATCTTCTCCAGAGAATGAGATGATGGCCTAGAATTCATTATTCTCGACCACCTCATCATGAAAGACCTTTGCGGTTTCAACCTCTATCTCGAACTCGATGGGGATTCTTAAAGCCTCAGCGAGGGCCTCACACATATTTGACGATAGGTGAAGGGACTCAAGGATGGAGAGAATTTCTAGAATGAAGAAAATATGTTTGAGAACATCATACTTCTATTCCAGGCATGGACTTCTTCTTACAGGAGGTATCTCTATGATATGAGGTATGGTGGGTCCTGCCAACCAGATCGGTGGCTGACTGGTTCTGGGAATATCTCGTTGTTCACAAGTCAAAGCCTATGGAGTGACTACTGGATGAAGGAAAAATGACAGAGACCAGCCTATAGCAGGGCATGGATGATCAAGGTGTAGTCAAGGTGACTCTTCCTGATCCAAAAACATGAATGACGGCGAAAGCGGGCTGATGTCACCAGGTGAGAAGGATTCACCTGGTGAGCTCTATACTGGGCCTGCTTCCTGGTTTTGGTAGTATGCACAACCTGGTTGGATGTGCTAACCGAATCCCTCCAACAGCCCATATAACCATGGATCTGTCAACGCTGATGACTTCTAGGGACATTGGGAGGGTATGCCTGGCACTCCTCATCATCAGAATCATGTAGGGGTTTACCTGCTCTACGTTGTTAACCAAGGCATACCCTTGAATGTCGCCTGAAGAGTCATCCAATACTAGATGGACCCTAGGAGGGATCACCATCTCTGGGGGCATGAAATCACCGAGAGTGCAGGATGGTGATAACATTGACAGGGGATTTTGTTTTCCCTTGCACCACCAGTATTTTCTCTTCTGAGAAGGGGACTACTAAGACGACGGTGTAGAAGTAGTAGCTACAACTTCTAAAGGCTCAGGCCAATTCATGCATGCATGGATAATTCCATGGGCACAAGCGGCTGTTTAACGATCCATCCAATCATCATACTTTTGGGACCTGCAGGTAGAAACCTGATTCCACTCACCGTCGCAGTCGCTGCTGATGTCTGGCCTCACGAAGATGCATTCCACCTGTGATGGAGCTAGGCCAAACAAAACTATGTTGTTATCCACATGGTCTTGAAGCTAGTATTTGAAGACATAACACTGTTTGAGGGTTTTCCCCATGATCTAGTGGTAGGGGCAGTAATTCGGGCAATCAGTGATGTTTTCCTCTTCTCGCCTTCTGCACTCATGAAAACATACAATCCTCTCCTCTAGGGAACTTCGAAAGTAACCAGGGACTTGTGCCTCACTGAACGAGTAGGTCTGGTTCCTCTTATCTAGGAAGGGGGACCTCAGATCCTATCCCTAACAAGCGGCTGGAGGAGCCTGCCGAGGAGGTAGAGCTTGGTTAACTCATCTAGGTGGTGGCAGTGCATTGCACGGGGGAACCTGCTGATTATAAGATGGGAGCTGCTGGGCCGGAGGCTGTGCCTAAGGCGAGGGACCTCTGTGAGGCTATGGAGGTGGCTCTATTGGTAACAATTATAGTTTTCTGGGGGAATCTATTTGATCCACTACGGTGGGCTCGGCCTTGGCGTGCCTTCTTGTGGGCATCATAGGAGGTAACAAATGTTCTTGCTTAGCCTGTTGTAAGTCTTCCTCTAGGCGTTGGGCCTTATCAAAGAAGTCTCGGAATCCCCGAGGATAGTTATAGGTGATCAGATAGGGTACCATTTCCATATTGACATTCCCTACACACATTGTCAGTAATTTCTCTTGAGTTAGCGGCATGTTAAGGGAGTATGTGAGTCTTTTCCACCAGGCGAAAAAGTCAGTAACACTCTCATCTGGCCTCTGCATTTACATGAAGAGGTCCGAGATACTCATCTTTAGAGTGGTGGAACTGAACTGGTAGAGGAATTTCCTATGGAGGTCCTCCCAGCTAGCCACTGACTCGGTGGGAAGCTGGCTGTACTAGACGAACGCCGACCCTTCTAATGTCTGTATGAAACACCGAAGTTTGGCGGCCTCCTACTGCGATGGAGTTCCGAACATGGGGCCACACCTTGAGATAAAGTGGGACAGGTTCTATGGAAGGTCCCTTATCACATTTAAGGGGGAAAATTTGGGATTACCAATACCCAAGGGTGATGGAATATCATCCACCCATACCGGGTATGGCTTACCATCAGGCGGGATTTCCACCAGTCATGTCTATAAGGCTTCGAGGTGGGTTATGAGTGCCACCATTGGATCATCTAGGCAGGGATTCATGTCTTGACGGGGATCCCTTACCACTAGTGTGTTGGAGGGTTCTTTAACATGATAAATATGCCCAACAGGTAGTGGATCAGCTGGTGGTATGACCTGTGGACAAGCTGGGGGAATCTGGGCTGGGTCCCAAGGATTATCATGCCATTCAGGAGGATTTGGCAACATATACTGTGCCCTCTTGCCGTAAGTCCCAACCTCAACCATTTTTTCATGTTCAGGATGGTCAGGGTCACCTGGGGGCAGTTATCCAAGGGGATGTTGTGCCTACCCCTACTGCCCTGGCCAAGGATCATCGTAGTTTGGCCGTTGCTCCACAGTGCATTCAGCAATGAGGTTGTCGACCACCTTTTTCTATTCGGTGAGCTGCTGATGCAACATAATTTTTTCGGGGTTTTCTTCTGCCTTATTCACTGAGCTAGATA
Source organism: Viscum album (assembly GCA_963277665.1). Lineage (NCBI taxonomy): Eukaryota > Viridiplantae > Streptophyta > Magnoliopsida > Santalales > Viscaceae > Viscum > Viscum album. The sequence goes on along the minus strand of CAUJRU010002350.1, from coordinate 19,961 downwards.
GGTTGGAGGGTTTGACGGCTCTTAGGAGTTCCTTGAGATTGTTGGGATTCTGGATGAGGACAAGTACCTCAGTGGGCACAGGAAGACCCAGTAGATTTCTCTACTGGTGAGTAACCCTTCCCAATGGATCAAATAGCTACAACACCCCCTCATGGGTCAAGTACCCATCATGGATCTCCAACTCATTCTCTCTCTCTCTAATAGGTTAGCCATTTTAACCATGACTCTGCCTGGAGGCATATCCTCTATGTCACCTAGAAAATCAGGCTGGCACCAGATGGAACTAAAATGGAGGGCAGCGTACTGCCCCAAACAAAAATTTGAACATGGGGAAAAGCCTCTTTGATTATCCTACGGAGTAATTTAAAGCTCTGGACTCATCGTTGTTGGAGGGTCTTATGGCGGCCTGGTGACTCAGGGCACTGGGCTATGGGGAGTGCGACCAAATCGACCAAACGACATTGTTGGATGATATCTTTGATGTGTGCCTGACTCTTGGGGTAGGTCAATCATCAATTCCGAAGGCAGAAATGAGTCGACCAGAGGGTCTGGTGAAATCCTACAACCTCCTCCTGGGTGAGAGCTTTTGGTGCCCTAAAATTTGGCACTACGAGAAGCCATAACATCTCGAGGAAGTGGTTTGTTGAGAGGATATCCCACAACCTTCTTGTTCCAGATTCATGGAATTTCCCTTCATTTCCCCACTCATCTACTGGATGTGGCTGGGGAACCGGTAGTGGTACCAATGGAGACTACTTGTATGGTAGCCCATCTAGTGGAGAATACAACGAGAGAGCTAACAAGCCATCACATCATGGGCTATCCTCCGAAGAGTGTAGTGACTTGGCCACCACATCACGGTAAGACGGGCTGACGACCACAGTTTCTGGTGTAGGGACTACGGCTGTGGGAGATGGGTGACGCTGCTTCTCATCCACCATTGGTCCCCAGAATAGATCTCTGTGATCTCTAATCAAGGTAAAGAGTGCTTCTGGTAATTATAGTGGTGATTTCACGGCTGTAACCTGCCGGGTTTCCAAATTTTCATCCTCCTAGATATATACCTACGAAGGGAGGCGGGAATCTGATAGACCTCAAATTATAGAAGTATGAGGTTGATATGCCTTGTTCCTACCCTGACCCTTGACATGGAGGATCTAGGTGAGGGCTCTATCACTGAGTTGAATTCCGCCTCAAAATCTGAGAAGAAAACTGGTTTGATCTCAGTCTGAAACTTATCGGTGTTCTTTTTGTGGAGACAACGACCCACCCTCCTGCCTTGGGATGGATTTTCAAGACAGGGTATATTTCTAGCACGAGGAGGTCCTTCGACCATACTGGTGCAGGGGCGGGGAGGAATTTCTCCTGAGTGAGCTGGGGTGCGAGGAGCACCTAGAAAAATATCAAAGGGAACGCGGGGAGGACAACCGTGCCCACCAGCTGATGTGCGGAGGGAATCATTTCTGGAAACGCTGGAGCAGGTAGGATCTTTGCTGGAGATGATAGGAGCATGGGTAGGACCTCCTTGCTTCCTTCCCCTGGCAGCGTCAGTGTGAGGAGGGTCCTCATACTGGTCAAGCAGAACATGGGTAGGACCTCCCTGCTGAGTGCTAGTGAAGCGAAGCTAACCATCACTCCTCTGATTGTTGAGGCAAGGTAGACTGTCACCAGCTGCTGAAAGGACATGAGGAAACCCCCCACACTATAGATCGATTGGATTCGTAACATCTCCATATCGGTAGTCCGTGGTAGGAGGAATGACCCCATACCCAATGTAATAATAACAAGAGGGGATTTTGTACTGAGTGTCACTATCATGGGGAGGACCCTCAATCAGATTGAAGGTAGGAAGGGGTAGACCTCCATGCCGATCTTGGAAGTGGGGGAAGACCCACATTCTCTAGGGTGGCAACATGGGGAGGACCTCCGTATTGGGTTTTGCTGTCGCGGGTCGGTCCGTGGCGGGTGCTCCCTGCGCTGATGACAGAGAGAGTCGACCCAGCTTGCTCGTGGGGCAGTTGGGGCCTCGATTCGGACCAGGTATATAATTTACCTTACTTAATGTGCATAAGAGGCTGATGATACATGTCGATGGTATCTCGGGCCACAACAGTTGCTGATGTTGACGCCCCCTAGAGGACGTCCTCTTTGGCCTGCGCCCAACACTGGCGTCGGGTCATCCGGACCGGGGACGGTGGTGCAGGTACATAGATTACCTGCTCTTCAGCCAATAGGACTGGGTGGTGGAACTAGCACGGCCTAGTGGGGGCCCTCCGTGGGGGCCCCTTGAACGAGATCCTGACCGGGCTGTCCTAGACACCCCCTACCTCATTATCTTAGGGGAGGGATTTATCAAGACGTTCTGGGGAGAGGCTCCCGAAACGATTGTACATTGGGGTGGGGAGCAGTGGCTTCCTACGAGACCCTTGGGGGTGGAGGTGGTGATGAGGCGTAGATGCCTCTAAATCCCATCTCGCCATATCCTGAGTCAGAAAAATCCCCTTCTCATCGTATCGACGTACGATCTCGCTTATCACCCTTTGTTGTACAAATTCAGAAGGGAGATGGGGCATGGTCACCCAACGGGTGTGGGTGTGGAAGTTGTAATGGAAGTAGTTGAGCCATGTTGGATTTCCATGCTAGCATTGTCCCTGCCCCAGTGTCGGTGGGCAGGTGGTGATCGGGTTCCTAGTACAAAAACTTGGTTCCTTGAAAAGAAGGGAGATTAATCCATATGTGCTAAAACAAATAAATCAACGTTCAATTCCCCAAATCCATTATATATCCCATGGCTAGTAAGAAGGATCCATGCTGAAAACATCACAGGTTGGGATGTCCAATGTTTTTCCTACACCAACTTCTGGCGAGTTTCACGCCAGGCCCACTATTTGCTTCACAGGACCCGACATCGGATAACTAGACCCGGTGACATGCTAATCCACTGATGTCTCGAACTCTACTAATATCCATATTGAGGTGAATAACATCACATCTGGTTCACCATTTCTATTTCTGATGCTTTCACCAGGACGCATGCATCCGCCTGTGGAGGGCGTGCAGTTGTTGCCCCGCATTCTTTCATTCCAAAGGCAGGCGACATCCGTCACTTATTGAGGGACGTTTGCTCCTTAATCAAAACAGGTTGATGGGATGTTGGTTCTCCCTTTCGTGGATTCCTCCTCATAACTTGTCACCTAGTCCGAGTCTCCCTTATAGTCTACGACGTTGTTCGTGAAAAACATTCCAGTGCTATATCTTCATGGAAACTGGTTAATTACACTTCTTCTGTCAATAAATTTCAAGGGGTCCGGTCAGGACAGCAACCTTCAGTCGGGGGAGTAGTCACATTAAACATCACTGGTGTGTCTGGACACTGGATCACTATCGCATCTGGGGTTTTCCCCCTTATTATAGGGCTTCTCGAGGGAGTGGAATCCAAAGGCATCCCACATCGAATGTGGGGAATTATATTCCATGGGCATGTATCTGAGGTTTTCCTTATCTTCCAATGTTTAACACTGGGTATGATGTAGGTTTAACATCTTGTAGAGATGGATCAAACTAATTTGAACACTAACTACAGTGGATCGGATCGGTGTAACCCTGGAGGAAACACTGATATTGGGGATAACACGTGGTTAGTTACCCAGTTACCACTAGGAGCAATGAAGAGGTGAATTGGCATGATCTCACTGGGATGTGGTGGCCCAGATAAGAATCATAATAAATGATGGAAGGTTGAGAGTTGATGAATAATTAAGTGGAACCGATGTGAGGATGACGTTGAGGTCAGGCATGAGTCTCGAAGAGACTTCCTACGTACCCCTACGATAGGGAATCAAACTCGGCATAATTCATGAAGTGATGGGACACCTAAGGAGGCGAGCCATATGGAGGGGTCCTGGAGGAAGTGGAACCTCCATGTTGGGGAAAGAAATTGGGGTGCGTGTGAAGGACAGCGACCCGATGACATGTTGGGGCTTACGCGTGATTAGTAGCCCGAGAGTTGGTCTGACGCTACTAAGAGGGTCCAGTGAAGTGGGTCCCAATAGAAGGGAAAACAGTGGCTTACCACTGGGTTTGGGTTGAAAATGTCTTACCACTAACATGCGGTCACAATGTATTACCACTGGATGGGGTCACAAAGGCTTACCATTGGATGGGGTCACAACGACTTACCACTGGATGGGGTCACAACGGCTTAATGCTGGATGGGGTCACAAAGACTTACCATTGGATGGGGTCATAATGGCTTACCACTAGATAGGGTCACAACGACTTACTGTTGTATTGGTTAACAATAACTTACCCCTGGATGGGGTCACAGCGGCTTACAACTAGATTGGGTCACAATGACTTATAGCTGGATGGGGTCACAACGGCTTACCGTTGGATGGGGTCACAACAGATTACTACTGGATGGGGTAACAAAGGCATACCGTTAGATAGGGTCACAATTTCTTACCACTAGATGGGGTCACAACGACTTACCACTGGATGGGGTTGAACCTCATTGAGGCTTCTGACGTACCTTGTCTTGGAGACAATGATCAGATCCCATGATGTTCGGGATGGAGTGGGAACCAACATGACGGGGTCAGAACCAATGGATGGTGGGCTTGAACCTTAGGGAGGCTTCCTACATACCTTACCTTGGAAAGGATCAAAGTCCACGTAGTTCATAAGGAGTGGGATCCAATGCGAAAGGAGATCAAAACCAATTGATGGTGGTCTTGAACCTCATAGAGGCTTCCTATGCACCTTGCCATGGAAATGATCAAAGACCACGTAGTTTATAAGGGTTTTGTGCAATGATGTGAAGATGTTCGGAACCAATAGATGTTGGGCTTGAACCTCAGGGAGGCTTCCTACATACCTTGACTTGGTAAGGATCAAAGTTAGCGTAGTTCAAGATGGTTTGGTGCACCGTCATGAAGGGGGTTGGGACTAATAGGCGTTGGTCTTGAACCTCAAGGAGGCTTCTTACATACCTTGCCTTGGAAAGAATCAAATTCCATGCAGTTCAGGAAGGAGTGTCAAGCGTACACTCTAGGATGCCTAGAGAGTATGTAATGTTCGATGCTTACTCTAATCCCATGTGAGTTATGCTCGGTGTGAGAAATAAGAGGCAGCAAAGGCATACTGATCACGTCACGGAAGGTGCATCTGTGGGAAGTGGAATGGGGCCTTACATGTAGTTTGTGTCCCAAAGAGGAAACTTGTGCTTACTTGTGGTCCGCAGCCCGGGGTGATGGAGATTGGGACTTACTCCTAGGTGGAGGCCCATTGACGACAAAGCCCAGTGGGATAGGGATTTGGCACTGAAGAAAGGGTTGATAAGCAGGAATTCTACCTTCTACAATAAAATCCAGGGGCTTACACCAAGGTGGGTTCCCTTTCCCCACAGACAAACACCACTCCAATAAAGAGGATATCATTCCATGCGAGGAATTATTTCACTCCCATAGAGACCAGTGGGCATGTAGAATGTCCAAGGAGGGGGAACCCCATGTATGACGCACAATGCTAGGTCACAGTTAAACGTCATGTGCTGAGGAAGATGGTGCTTGGCATTTTAGCGTTCAATAGCTCAGATGAGATGGGAGCACTCCACACCCATTAGGACTTACATAATTGATACCCGCTCACCCTTTAGGGAGGGAGGACATCAACAATTCCGTGGTGAAGGGGTGTTATGGAGTGATTCATTGATGGGTTCACGTTAGTGTGGATATACAAAGAAGCAGTAACTGTTAGTGTGCCTATAAGAAGAATCATGAGGCAATGCAACACAACGGGAAGCACTTCCCAAGGGACTTTGAACGTACGTTGTGAAAACCTAGAAAGGTTGCATGGGAAAAAAAATTCTGAGCAAAGGGGTTCATATGTAGAATCCTTGTGAAGCTCTGGTGCTCCACAATGTGGAGGGGCTTCGCGAAGGGGTGTGATTTTCAAAGTGAAGTGTCCTAGTTAATCATAGGGAATAGGTGAATATGAAAAGTTCTTCATGAAGTGGAAAGGCCCTCGTGGAGCTGTAATTCACAAAGCAAGGGTTCCTTGTGAAGTATAGAATTGTGAAGAAATGTTCTTCACGAAACAAAGTGACCCTGCCTTAGCATGTGGGTCACATGTGTATGGAGGGTGCATTGAAAAGCATAAGTGATCCGTGAAGACCGAGTCCCCTTGGGGATCCCCTTCCTTTGCGAAGGCCCGTGGGCTCCGTGAAGGGCATCCCTCATTGAAGAGGGGCCGAATTAATGCAAAGGGGGATGCACTTCGCAATTAAAAAGTACCTTAAAGATCTCATGGTTCACAGTGCAGATATTGCTTCGCGATTTGGGAGATAAGAAGGATAAAGGTCAGAGAATCTATCCTTTGGGATCGAGGGGAGCCCAATATTTATAGGCAAGAGGCACCGCGAAGTAGAGCTCGCTCTGCGCGAAGCCACATGGCATTTTTTCATCACCACAGAGCCTCTCGCCTCCTTGCTCCATGGTGGTTTCACAAACGTTAGAGGGGGTTCGCAGAGCCTCCCTCCTCCTTGCTCTACGGTGGGTCTGCGAACGTCAAATGGGTTCATGGATCCTCCTTCCTCCTTGCTCCGTGGTGGGTTTGTGGAGGGGAATCTTCGAGCTGGCCACAGTGTTGTGGGGCTCCGAAAATAGGATTCGTGAGATATCCCCTAAGGCTTTCTATTTGTTCTTGTTCGTCTCAAATTTTGGCACCAACAATCTTATATATCACATCTATCAAGGCCAATCAACATTAACACCATTTTTATCAACAATTCACATCCTAGCATACCATTATAATTATCAAAACAATCATTGTTTAATACTCTAATCACATTGAACAATATGAATAGTTCACCATTAAAACATTTTTCAATATTTAAATCATATAACACATTAAACCACTAAGGTCAAGTAAACCATGTTATAATACTCATTTTCAATTAATTCTTTATCACATTAATTGACCAATCAGATAATCCCAATTTCCCATAAATTCCACAATCACAACATTCCATTAATTAATTAAATAATTAATTATTCAAATTCACCAATTTCATAATCTCAATTATAGACACTAATTTTTTTTATATTAAACTCATTTTATAATCACTTGTAAAATCAATTAATAAATTCCCGGATTCCATAAATTAATTAACCAAATCATTTATTCAATTCATGATTTAGTTGTAAAATGAAAACATTTAAATTTCACAGTACACACATGCAATTGGAATTCAAGACTAGGGTAATTGAACTTAGACAACCTACCAGAATATTGATGATGAATTCCCCCCAATGGAAATCCCCAATTGAAGTAGAACAACCAAGATGACAACAAAGAAAAATATCTAGATCCAAAAACTAGATCAAAAATCAAATTGATTAGATATATCAAAAAATAGATTTAAATCCATCACCAATGGAGGGAACAATCCCTTTAAAATATGAGATAAGGATGAGAGGGAGGGGAAACTAATCAAGATGAGATTCTATTACTAAAAGAGGTGTAGATCTTCAATTTGGGTTTCAATTTGTTAATAAAAAAAGTTGTAATGCCTTGGAATCTATTTGAGATCCTCTAAAAATGATAGAAATTAGTTTAGGGTTGAGATATGGTGTTTTAGAATATATGATGGGGGTTTAGGAATTTTGAATGAGTTTTTGGGGGTTTAATTTTTCATGGGCACAATTCCTATACAGGGTGCACTGTTTGCCCAAATTTTGCGCCTAACCACACACCTCACCTAGGGGTGTCACACGATTACTCCTAATATGGAACACAGCTTGAAAAACCATTCCCCAACCATGTGAATCTCCTGTTTTTTTGTTATTATGATTTTTCGGACTGAGCGCATGGTTTGAAAAAATTGGGCACCAACTGTGCACTTCCCCACTTCCTTCCAAAATTCTAAAATTTCACCTAAACAATACCCAAGGTAAAACCAAACCACGATATAATTAAAACAAATAAAAATAGTACCTATAATAAAGCTTTGTATATCTATAGAAAAGGTTGATATCTTACAAATACACCCAAATTTAGAGGACAAAATTGGTGTGGTTGGCAGTACACCCTACATCCCATTGAAAAGCTATGCAGTAAATACACTTAATCTATATCCGAACAATGTCCATGGTTAAATTCCACCTAACCCACATCACATGAATGACAAAAATTGATAGTACACCCAACCACATTCCCTAACTTCAACAAAAATTTTCCATTTGGCATTACACCCAACATGGCCCAAATATCACCCCAAGGTTGAAATGACACCCAACCACATAAAAACATACCATGTTATGATCAAGGTTGGCATCATACCCAATAATTGCAAAGAAACACGCCATGTTTTGGCATAAAATTTGACCATATAGAAAGAAATATCATAATTTTTGAATTACATGAAACCATGTCACAATAATTCCACAGTTTGGTATTTAACACAATCGCATGCTTTGTGATGCCCAAGATTAGTATAACACCTAATCACACACCCAAAATAAAGTGAGTTGGAATTTTACCCCACCATAGATCATCCATCGCAATCATATAATAGTCTAAAAATATATAAAAATGTTTTATTAGCCATATCCAATGATATATAAAAAATAATTAGACATGTTACTTATTTAAACTTCTTTCACAAGAACCAACATGGGTTGGTAAGTTTTCTAACTTTATTACACAATTACCATGGGTTGGTTCACTCAAACACAACCCTTTTTCCACTTTAAAATATTATAAAAGGATAATTTCATTATATCTCACTTTTAAACACTTCTAATCATCAAGAGTTGATTTAAGGCACATATTATGGTTCCTTATGTTAAAATACAACCAAGAAAACAACTTATGGGTTCCCTTTTCAATTTTAAATAACATATTAGTTAATAACATAGACATATATGACCATAAAATAAATTATAACTTGTGAAGGAACTCTTATGGATATACCCTTTACTATTTAATTTATTAGATTCCACGAAAACTTATGTATTTTCATACTAGAACATTCATGCTTTCCCAACTAGCCATGAAAAATAAAACAAAAAAAATTTATCATATTAATTAATGGGGAATATTAAACATTACAAAACTCAACCTAGTAGAGCCTATATAGTTGAACATCATAAATTGGATCTGATTCAATTGTTGGATTTATCAAAATCTCAAAATATACACAAATTATGGCATAATTAGAAAATAATGCTTAAATTATGAGAATTACTAACAATAAAGGGAGGAGTGAAACGCCCCGACCCCAGTTACCCAGAGTCGGTGCATTATTACATAACATTGGCATGATCACAAGAAAGATCAAATCTCGAAAGACCGATTGGTTTAGTAGCCTTGGAAACACTAGATATATTCATAAGTTTTACATTACATCATAAAACGAAAAACTACTACAACAACATATTGTCTCCATAATCCACACTCATATCCCCACATAATATCCCTGCAGGTCATTCATAACTTACTTCTTCACTTCCTGGGAAAAATAAAACATAGAAAAGGGGTGAGCTCAAATGCCCAGTAAGGATAACAATATAGCAGAAACTTTCATAAATAAGAATAAACATTTAAGGAAATGTATAACTAAAACAAAATCCTTTCAAACATGAACTTTCAACATGGTATGGCATAAATAAAATGAAATAATGCCATTTACTTATTCACATGGATATTCTACTAATCGAATAATCACATGCAAAAATCAATAACCACTTTCATAATGTTGGAATGCATAATGCTAAACTTTAATTTCTTTGTCAAGGCCTCGTCCCAAGACCTTGGGGCTAACTGTAACCAGAACCCAACCCGGAGTGCCTCTAATAACCGGACACCAACCCGGAGTGCCTCTAATAACCGGAGACCAAACCGGAGTCCCTCTAATAACCGGAGACCAAACCGGAGGGCTTACTTTTACCGGTCCCCAACCCGGAACATACTTGTCTAACACATTCATCTGAATGAAAGATTGAAATATAACATAAACATTTGGATTAAAAATAACTTATACATAGTCAAAAATATCATAAAACCTTCAATAAAATAGGAATGTTTTGTATCATAATAAATCAACTTCAAATAAGCTTAAAATCCATCAAAGGATGTTGACATAGATGAAATCAAAACTATTTTAGAGAAATATCTATTTTTTTTAAATCATTTTAAAAGTATCATAATTATAAAATAATACATTCAATTTGAAAATATTCTTATAAGATTGTAAGGGAAGCTTTGACGATTTGATAACGGCGGTAAGTAGCCGCATCTGCCGTATAAGTTAAAAAAAACATTTTTACCTTAAATTTGTCAAAAAGGTTAAAAGTTCCTTGTTTGGAAAACGACGGAAAGATTCCTTTCAAAACACATAAGGGTATAAATGACTTTAACCCATATTCTTTTAAATAGTAAAAATGTTTTGAAATACATTATTAGGAAACATGTATGTGGATGATAAAGAGATCCCAGTAGATTATTACGTATAAACAACCTCGGATAATGAAGAGATTGTGAAATAACCCTTACCAATTTGGTAACTTATGAAACATACAACCCATGAAAGAGGTATCATACAATGAATATGTAAATACACATAAATTAGAGTGTATTACACAAAGAATATAATTATGGGTAGTACATACACCACACAAAAGGTAATGGTGGCAATATGGCATGAATCTCACGGGAATAAGGAGTGAGATGAAAACCCCTTACCTTGTACTTTTCCTTGGTTGGGGTAGGTTAACCTCCTGTATAATGGTGAAATAATTGTTATTAAATTATAAAATAATCATATACATTATTATGATATCATATATGATCTTCTAAAATTGATTTCATAATAATATCTTAGTATTATCGTTGTTTCGGGTGTGAACTTACTCATTTTCTTTTATATGTTTTGTTACATAATCCATGTTTGTTGTATCTTATTCATATCCAGAATGATATCAAGTCCTTAAACATCATTTTTAAATCATAAAATGATAATTATACTTGAATGGATACGATGGAGAATGAATCTCATCGCGTTCGTGGAGACGGTAGTCCGTACGTACGCACGAGCGACAATATCATTCTTTTGATATTAAAATAAAATATAAATGGATGTTATATCATATATAAAGAATAATTAACATGTTATATTTATTATTTACATGAGTTTCACATCATTATTATACCCATCCAAATAATAATATATTGAATAACAATTACACCACGACGTGGAGACGGTAAGCCGTACATACGCACATATGGTGACATGTTATTCAAAGGGTGGATAGAATACTGAATATGGTTGTAACATATTTATAATAACATCACAGTATATGTGAGATACTGGAGTTATTATTTTAGAATGGTAACAACAAAGGAAGAAGAAGTGGAAGAAGGAATGAACTTGGAAAAGGGTGGTGAAATCATTACCTCTTCTTCGGGCTCTTCCTTTTGATTTGATCAAAAGGGCTCCTTATGTTGGCTTTCTGATCAAACTAAGGCCTCTATGTTGTAGTGAGGGAAGTTGGGAGAGTATTTGGGCAGAGTTTGGCCGAACCAAAAGGCTTTTAAGGTGTGAAGAAATGAGAAGGAGTGGTCTTTTTTTTATAAGGGAGAGGAGGGGCTCTTTAGGAAAGAGTGAAAGTATTACTTTATAATATAATTATATTCGGTTTATAATGGTCCAAAAATCATTGAGGTCGAAGATAAGATGACTCATATTCTAAATAACATCAACCAATAAGAATTGGACAGGTTTTAGATAATATTTTAATCATTATAATCTTATTTATTTAAATGATTTATTAATGAGCTAAACATTGCATCATTATTGTGTCATTAATAATTTAAATTATTTGATGTCTAAAAATTATAAATAAAATATCATTATGTAGGAAATCGTTTTAGATTTCTAATGAATATTTATAATCTAAAATCCAACATGTATAACCCTATGTAAAAATTGTTCTTCTAAAAGATGTAAGCTTATGCCATTTTTATTTTTATTTTAACTTTATTAATATAATGTGTCCTTACCACATACAAGTGGCTCTAAGGGGTCCCCAAATCAACCCAAGGATGCCCATGGTCGGGTATGTGTCCACCAATAAGGTTAGGACACGTTTTAGGGTAATTTTGTATTATTATAATATTATTTTTTAACCCTTATTTACCGGATTTACCCTTTAACCATGGTAAATAAAATATTTACCGCAGTAATTATTCAAAATGTGTAAAAATAAAAGTTACCTATTTACATAATTTGGACATCCTGATTCCAAATATGTAATCCATTTTTCCAAATTCAAAACATAGAAGTGGCAGAAATTAATTTAAAATTAATTCCCGTTGTTAAAATAAAAAGCGTGTTTTTAAGAGATAATAACTATCAAAAGATTGACACTTGTTTATGTCTGGTTTAATTGTGAAATTATGTCCAATGAAAAACATTAAATTAAATGGTAAAAATAAATTCTAAATATACTTTAAAACCACTCAAATTCATAATTTATCAATATTAATTATTTTGAGTAAAAAAGTTGATTTTAATTAAAATTTAGTAATTTTCACTATTCATCAAAATATAAAAGTTTTCCAAAAAGTACCAAAATTTCACCTTAGGATAAATTCGATATTCCGAATCCAAAAATGAAGTCCATTTTAAAATATAAAATATATATAATTTCAAAAAGTAGTTGTTACTATTCATAACGGCTAGTTTAATTGGTTGTTAGAACTCAGTGTTGCGTACAACACACGCTATCACATTATTCAAAGAGAAGCGTACCGTAGAAGCTTGGGATGTTTAATTTTAAATTTTTGATGTCCCCATTTAGTCAAAAAGTTTAAAATATATTATTTAAAAATGGTTCACTATTAAAAGTTGATAAAAGTGCAATACTGAAAATGAATTTGTTCTTGCATTATATTTAAGAAACTCATAATATGGATTCTAAAATTATAAGGATTACATAAACTTTAAAATTTATCTAATACTATTCATAACCTCTTTTGAATGGATTGTTTGGTAAGTCATGGTGTAATTGAAATCGGTGTTGCATGTAATGAAAGTTATTGAATTATTTTGAAGAAATAACACACTATAAAATCTTTGGGTGTTACATTTTCCCCTCCTTCAATAAATTGCGTCCTCGCAATTTGAAATTGTTCTTCGAAAATAAAAGGTTGAAAATAGAAAATATCTTTGTGGGAAAACCCACATCGGAAATTGGGTTACTAAAATTTAGTCTTAATATGAGGAAAAGAGGAATGAAAGGGTCACTACCAAATTATGATCTCGATTAGGAGAACATTGGTGGAAATTAGAGACATATAATTGGAGGAAAAATGTAAATATTTATAGGTAGTGATTGAGGTCATCAATCACAAACAAGTATAAAATTGAGGTCCTTAAACTCATCAATCTATGATGATTTGAAGTACCATCGGTTCAACAAAATATAGGGTATTGGGATAACACATTTTTGACGTTTCAAAATATCTTAGTTGAAATCCCACATCGAAAAATGAATTAATGAGGCCTCTATTTAAAATAATGAGTGGAAAGTATGAAGATTACCAAAAATAAAACATACTAGGGTTCCATGTAGGAAAATATGGATATGGATGAGAAATCTAACCATCAATTATCTGATGGAGAGTGGTAGAGAACATGGATATGAAAAGGCCAACAATCCTAAATCCATAAATTAGTGATGATTTAAGGTACCATCTAGGACAACATTTTTGTTCTAAGTTACTTTTCTTAATGTTGTGGAATTTATTTATGAGATTGGATAAGATCATAAGGAGATATACTTACTTTATAATTAGAGTTTTATCCATTAATAAATTTCTACCACAAACTCATCTTTCACTCTAAAAGATAATAGAATGTAAAAAAAATTCTATTTACACTATTCGTATAGGGTTCCAAAATAAACGAATTTATAATTCATCTACAAGATCTTTTAATAAAAACTACATTATTTAATCCAGGACATCTCGTGGGCCAGTGGTAGGTGATACACCCTTGTCGCCCTTCGGCTGCGGGTTCAAGTCTCACAGCCTTGCCGGACGCGACGGGTTGCCGCCCGACTTCCGGGTTGTCCTTTTATGGAAATCCAAAATAATCCAAACTAGAAATATCCAAAATACTTATTTCCAAAATCACAGTCCAACATTTATAAGGAAGGTAAACATAATATAGATCCTTTTTACCCTGTAATAGCATATGAATACCTTCATCATGTCTTACCATATTCCTTATTGATTACATTCATGCTCCCTTATTCCATATAGAATGCTGGATATACTTCATTAATCCAAAAATGTTTTAAACCCCAATAATGATGGAATATACAAATCATTAATCAATTCCAAGGTAGTCAAGAATATCGAATATAATTTATCCAAAACAATCACATATTATTCCAAAATCACTACCTCAGTATCAGAACTATATTATGATTTATCATTCTCTCAACCATATATTTTCCAAAAATTTATCCTGCTATTGAGTCACTTTTCTTTGTTCCACACAATCTCAAGTCCTTAATGAAATAGTACTACAGTACAATCCTTATATACTCCATAATTATTATAACAAGTACATTTTTGATACAACACTCAATTGACATAATAAACATAAGAAATCTAATCATTCCTCTTCATCTGCGGTAGTATCATAACTTGATTATTATCCAATAACATCATTTGCAGCATAGTTTGATGACTGGGACATAGGTTCGCGTAGTGTCCAAACTCCTTGAAAATGAAGCATTGTACATTTAAAACCATTTTCTTACCCTTTCAGTCACGTACTTTGTGCCCTTTTCCTCCACACTTATAACAAACTCCCATTCCTTTCAGGCAAGTTCCAGGGTGTTTCTTTCCACAGTTACCACATATGGGAAAATTCTTCTTTTCCTTCATCCCTTTATCCATCTTTCTCTCTTCCATCATTTTCTTCTCTTGCTTCCCTTCAAAGCCATAGGACTCAGTAAAATATTTACTTATCTTATCAACACATGATATTATTTCTTCATATGATGATAATACATGAGAGACTATTTCTCTTATAAATTCTAGCTTATGACCATGAAAGATATGATCCTTCCTTCTCTTTGGATCATGTGCATTTCTGGAGTTCTCATTCCTTCTACTGGGCGCCATTTCTAAACAATGGCATACACTAGATCAGTTTATGAATCAAAATACATAATCCCATACTTATAAAACACTTAACATAAATTGAACTATTTATGGATATAATCCATAATCATAAAAATGTCTCCTTTGAGGAATTATATACTCATAAACCCTTCATAATGATTTGTAAGGAAAATGAAGTTATCCTAAGCATATCCCCCGGGAGTGTCGTAACCAAGAGTGCAGCAAGGCCCGTTTTCGTGCACCAGTTCCCGTTCGAGTCTAGCTCAAAGCGGTGTTTTCGGGTTTTACCCCTAGGTACATCTATGCCAGAGCCGCCTCTACCTGCTCGTATCCAGACAGGGATGTATTGCTCGAAAAACTCACAAAATCCCTACAATACCAAAATTCTAGGATGTTCTTCTAGACATATCCTCAAAGTTCATCTTAGATCTACGTGCTCTAATCAGAGTTTATCTAAATCTAGCTTCCAAGGATTGTACTAAACTTCCTTTGATACCAACTGTAACGCCCCGACCCCAGTTACCCAGAGTCGGTGCATTATTACATAACATTGGCATGATCACAAGAAAGATCAAATCTCGAAATACAAATTGGTTTAGTAGCCTTGGAAACACTAGATATATTCATAAGTTTTACATTACATCATAAAACGAAAAACTACTACAACAACATATTGTCTCCATAATCCACACTCATATTCCCACATAATATCCCTGAATGTCATTCATAACTTACTTCTTCACTTCCTGGGAAAAATAAAACATAGAAAAGGGGTGAGCTCAAATGCCCAGTAAGGATAACAATATAGCGGAAACTTTCATAAATAAGAATAAACATTTAAGGCAATGTATAACTAAAACAAAAGCCTTTCAAACATGAACTTTCAACATGGTATGACATAAATAAAATGAAATAATTCCATTTACTTATTCACATGGATATTCTACTAATCGAATAATCACATGCAAAAATAAATAACCACTTTCATAATGTTGGAATGCATAATGCTAAACTTTAATTTCTTTGTCAAGGCCTCGTCCCAAGACCTTGGGGATAACTGTAACCGGAACCCAACCCGGAGTGCCTCTAAGAACCAGACACCAACCCGGAGTGCCTCTAATAACCGGAGTCCCTCTAATAACCGGAGACCAAACCGGAGGGCTTACTTTTACCGGTCCCCAACCCGGAACATACTTGTCTAACACATTCATCTGAATGAAAGATTGAAATATAACATAAACATTTGGATTAAAAATAACTTATCCATAGTCAAAAATATCATAAAACCTTCAATAAAATAGGAATGTTTTGTATCATAATAAATCAACTTCAAATAAGCTTAAAATCCATCAAAGGATGTTGACATAGATGAAATCAAAACTATTTTAGAGAAATATCTCTCTTTTTTTAAATCATTTTAAAAGTATCATAATTATAAAATAATACATTCAATTTGAAAATATTCTTATAAGCTTGTAAGGGAAGCTTTGACGATTTTATAACGGCGGTAAATAGCCGCACCTGCCGTATAAGTTAAAAAAAACATTCTTACCTTAAATTTGTCGAAAAGGTTAAAAGTGCCTTGTTTGGAAAACGACGGAAATATTCCTTTCGAAACACATAAGGGTATAAATGACTTTAACCCATATTCTTGTAAATAGTAAAAATGTTTTGAAATACATTATTAAGAAACATGGATGTGGATGATAAAGAGATCCCAGTAGATTATTACGTATAAACAACCTCAGATAATGAGGAGATTGTGAAATAACCCTTACCAATTTGGTAACTTATGAAACATACAAGCCATGAAAGAGGTATCATACAATGAATATGTAAATACACATAAATTAGAGTGTATTACACAAATAATATAATTATGGGCAGTACATACACCACACAAAAGGTAATGGTGACAATATGGCATGAATCTCACGGGAATAAGGAGTGAGATGAAAAACCTTTACCTTGTACTTTTCCTTGGTTGGGTTAGGTTAACCTCCTGTATAATGGTGAAATAATTGTTATTAAATTATAAAATAATCATATACATTATTATGATATCATATATGATCTTTTAATATTGATTTGATAATAATATCTTAGTATTATCGTTGTTTCGGGTGTGAACTTACTCATTTTTTTTATATGTTTTGTTACATAAGCCATGTTTGTTGTATCTTATTCATATCCAGAATTATATCAAGTCCTTAAACATCATTTTTAAATCATCAAATGATAATTATACTTGAATGGATACGATGGAGAATTAATCTCATCGCGTTCGTGGAGACGGTAGTCCGTACGTACGCACGAGCGACAATATCATTCTTTTGATATTAAAATAATATATAAATGGATGTTATATCATATATACAGAATAATTAACATGTTATATTTATTATTTACATGAGTTTCACATCATTATTATACCCATCCAAATAATAATATATTGAATAACAATTACACCACGACGTGGAGACGGTAAGCCGTACGTACGCACGTATGGTGACATGTTATTCAAAGGGTGGATAGAATACTGAATATGGTTGTACCATATTTATAATAACATCACAGTATATGTGAGATACTGGAGTTATTATTTTAGAATGGTAACAACAAAGGAAGAAGAAGTGGAAGAAGAAATGAACTTGGAAAAGGGTGGTGAAATCATTACCTCTTCTTCGGGCTCTTCCTTTTGATTTGATCAAAAGGGATCCTTAGGTTGGCTTTCTGATAAAACTAAGGCCTCTAGGTTGTAGTGGGGGAAGTTGGGAGAGTATTTGGGCAGAGTTTGGCCGAACCAAAAGGCTTTGAATGTGTGAAGAAATGAGAAGGAGTGGTCTCCTTTTATAAGGGAGAGGAGGGGCTCTTTAGGAAAGAGTGAAAGTATTACTTTATAATATAATTATATTCGGTTTATAATGGTCCAAAAATCATTGAGGTCGAAGCTAAGATGACTAATATTCTAAATAACATCAACCAATAAGAATTGGACAGGTTTTAGATAATATTGTAATCATTATAATCTTATTTATTTAAATGATTTATTAATGAGGTAAACATTGCATCATTATTGTATCATTAATAATTTAAATTATTTGATGTCTAAAAATTATAAATAAAATATCATTATGTAGGAAATCCTTTTAGATTTCTAATGAATATTTATAATCGAAAATCCAACATGTATAACCCTATGTAAAAATTGTTCTTCTAAAAGATGTAATCTTATGCCATTTTTATTTTTATTTTAACTTTATTAATATAATGTGTCCCTACCACATACAAGTGGCTCTAAGGGGTCCCCAAATCGGCCCAAGGATGCCCATGGTCGGGTATGTGTCCACCAATAAGGTTAGGACACGTTTTAGGTTAATTTTGTATTATTATAATATTATTTTTTAACCCTTATTTACCGGATTTACCCTTTAACCATGGTAAATAAAATATTTACCGCAGTAATTATTCAAAATGTGTAAAAATAAAAGTTACCTATTTACATAATTTGGACGTCCTGATTCCAAATATGTAATCCATTTTTCCAAATTCAAAACACAGAAGTGGCAGAAATTAATTTAAAATTAATTCCCGTTGTTAAAATAAAAAGCGTGTTTTTAAGAGATAATAACTATCAAAAGATTGACACTTGTTTATGTCTGGTTTAATTGTGAAATTATGTCCAATGACAAACATTAAATTAAATGGTAAAAATATATTCTAAATATACTTTAAAACCACTCAAATTCATAATTTATCAATATTAATTATTTTGATTAAAAAAGTTGATTTTAATTAAAATTTAGTAATTTTCACTATTCATCAAAATATAAAAGTTATCCGAAAAGTACCAAAATTTCACCTTAGGATAAATTCGATCTTCCGAATCCAAAAATGAAGTCCATTTTAAAATATAAAATATATATAATTTCAAAAAGTAGTTATTACTATTCATAACGGCTAGTTTAATTGGTTGTTAGAACTCAGTGTTGCGTACAACACACTCTATCACATTATTCAGAGAGAAGCGTACCGTAGAAGCTTGGGATGTTTCATTTTAAATTTTTGATGTCCCCATTTAATCAAAAAGTTTAAAATATAGTATTTAAAAATGGTTCACTATTAAAAGTTGATAAAAGTGCAATACTGAAAATGAATTTGTTCTTGCATTATATCTAAGAAACTCATAATATGGATTCTAAAATTATAAGGATTACATAAACTTTAAAATTTATCTAATACTATTCATAACCTCTTTTGAATGGCTTGTTTGGTAAGTCATGGTGTAATTCAAATCGGTGTTGCGTGTAATGAAAGTTATTGAATTATTTTGAAGAAATAACACACTATAAAATCTTGGGGTGTTACAAGGAGGAATCTCATACATATCTCCAGTGGTCTATCAAGATGGGATGTTTTAAAAAACATTCAAAAATATTGGAGAAATCACTTGGAGGGAGGAATAGCCAAGGATAAAGGGATGATGGAAACCTTATTTAACATGATTTTAATATTTATTCCATTAAAATTAATATATATATAAAACTTCCTAGTAGAACCATAAAACATGACCACATAGAACATGATTCAACATTCCCAACCTTGGGTCACATAGTGAGATGACCTTGTTAATTCATAGTGAGACACCACCTTTCAAGGAATGACCTATAAACCACATCCACCAATTAAGACATATCTAGGTGAATGATGACATAATATTTGGGTTGTGTCTTATATTTCCATAGTCTATATTATTTATTATA